>PVLD010000158.1:0-128399 GCA_004027595.1 Dinomys branickii | reverse complement strand
CTTGGGATTCTAATCCTCACATACACTGCAGTTACCCTGCATGATGATTAATCCTAACTATCACCTGGACTGGCTTGAGAGGCCCAGGAGGTTTGTAAGGCATACTTCTGTGTCTGGGCGGGTCACGGGTGTGACCTTGGGACCACATCCTGCTCCTTCCTCTCTGGCTCTTACTGCTGTCTGCTTCCTAGATTCTGTGACGTGAGCAGTTTTGTTCCACCCTATCCTTCTGCCATGTCTCTGCCTTGCAGCCAGTTGGCCATGGACTGAAGTCTCCAACATCATCAGCCAACATCAATCCTTTCTCTTCTCTTTGTAGATGTCAGGGATTTTGTCCCAGGAACAGAAAGGTGACTAACATACCATGTAACTATTACTAAAGCGATTTCATAAATTGGCAGTGGAACTAGGATTTAAAGACCAATGAAGCTCTCTACTCATGGGCTTAGGTCATGACAACATGGTCCGAAGTACCAAGAAGGTCAGCATTGTTAGTAAATATGGGACCCACAATGGTGCCTCACTCCAGAAAATGGTAAAGAAAATTGAAATCAGTCAGCATGCCATGTACACCTGCTCCTTCTCTATCAAGACCAAGATGAAGAGATGAGCTATAAGTAACTGGCATGGTGGTTACTGTATGAAAACAGTTGGAGGGTTGGTGCCTGGACCTACAGTACCACTTCTGTGGTCACAGTCAGGTCAGCCACCAGAAGACGGAAGGAATTGAAAGACCGGTGGAAGTGCCCTATTTGAGACATCCGTAGCCTATAAGAAATGGGTTAATTTATGAAAAAAAAGAAATAAATATAAAAAACAAATCAAGCCCAGCATGGTGGCTGGCACAGGCCTGTAATCCCAGAGCTCAGAAGGCTGAGGCAAGAGGATTGTTTCAAGTTTGAGGCCAGCCTAGGCTACAAAGTGAGCTCAAGGCCAGCCTGAACTGCGTGGTGAGACCCTGTCTCAAAAAGACAAAAGAGAAAACTAAACAAAACAAACCATATCAAAGTTCTCACTGAAATGTGATAAAAACTCCTGTTTCTATAGAAAAACTCCTGTCCTTATCTACCTTGAATGAACCTCAGGTGTTCCAGAGTCAGGCTTGTCAAGTCTGCGGGCATCCTGCGTCGCTGGTGATGGGAGGAAACAGTTAATGGAGGTCCTACGGCGTGAACACTGACCGTGTTCCTTTTCCTTAGTTCAAATACTCACGTGGGTGTAAAGGGAGATTGAAGCTTTATCCCTCAGGGGCTCACCTCGCTCCCACTTCAGTCTCCAATTCAGTCAGGTGTGCTGTGAAAGGGGTCTTTACAATTTGACAGAGTAACAAACTATGACGATGGAGAAGAAAAGCAAAAGCAAGAGGCAGGGGGATGCAGGAGTTTTCTGTATTCTTAGTTTGAACAGCCATGATTGGATATCCACTTACAGGAATTGCGGGGAAATGGTGAAGAAAAACGAAGGTGAAGATTTTAGAGAAATTGGCATCTAAACTGGTTAATCAAAGAAAATCATAAAGTTGCCTTGATTTTCACAGCAACGGTACCCCCAAGTGTGGGCCCCACCCCCCCCCATCCCCCGCAACTCATCGCCAGGAGACCTGTCTGAAGCGTGAATTTTCAGAACAGACCAGATCCAGAGAGGCCCGGGAAGCTGCTTAAACAAACTCTTCAGGTTGTTCTGTGCATAAGTGGTTCTGCCTACAGTCCTGGCACCATGCAAAGAAGAACAGGAGAACCAGCTAAAGAGGTATAATATTTTTCCCTCAGGAAATCCAGGTAGGGAGAGGGCTCTTGATTTGAAAACCAGCAAAGTTTGTTGGCTGAGCTGGTGATTCTTATTATCCCCAGGGGCACAGCACTAATTTGGGCTTTTCCGCTCCAGTTTATGACTTGCTAAATACTTCTCCCCCAAGGGCTCTCCTTTCTTGCCTCCTCCCTCCCTCTCTGGCTTTTTCTCAACAGTGCTGAGGATCAAATCCGGACCTGGAGCACACTAACCATACTAACCAGGAGCTCTACCGCTGGGCTACACCCCCAGCTCCCAGGTGCCTTTGCTACTGCACATAGAGAGACCCTCCCCCTCCCACTCCCCCTCCCCCTCTCCCTTCTCCTCCCCCTTCCCCTCCAAGTAACCCTCAGAGCTAGCACTGTAATGAGCTAACAACTTAATGTGAGCACATAATTGCTGGACAACAAAGAAAACAGTCTTCTGTCTGAACTGATATAGACTCTGTTTACTAAGATAAAGACGGCAATCATTTTTCCTCATTTTTTCTTTTATTTCTGCAGGATTATAGAAAAAAGGATGACATACAATTAAAGCATTTTACGTTTTTTTTAGGGTGGTGTCCTCACACACCTCTATAGGACGGCTGGGGCGCAGGGCTGAACCTGGTGGCACCACAGTTTCATAGTCCTTGTGACCCTGGAGAAACTGTAGTCTCTAAGTGTTGAATTTCACTTTCCCCACCTGCAATGTGATACCAACACAACCTCCCTTAAAAAGAACACATGGTTAACTGTGAGCCACTGGTACTGAAGCCCATAACAGCGATAACCTCCAGGGAACACCCATACTGATCAAACGCAGCACACATTTTGCATCTGATCACAAATGCAGCCTAAACCCAAGAGTTCTTCCAGTTCATTCTTAGGAAGACAATAAAATTAAAAATGAATACCAATAGGTGAAATGGAGCAGAAAAAAAATCAGAGTTAAATTAAGGAACGCACAGCTGAGTAAGCTGCCACCAAAGATCTTTAGTGAGCATCCATCTATCTTGGGTGTTGCTTAGGAAGTGGGCTGCCGTACTGAAAGGAAAGGAAGAACTACACACGCGCGGCACACGTGTATATACACACCGCACACTGTTTATGTCCCCACAGAGCATGCGCTGGAAGCTTTGCCCCCAGTGCAAGCATTGAGAGTTAGGCACCAGAGGGGTGGCTGGTCCGCGAGGACTCCAACTTCCCGCACGGATGTGTGTGTTCCTTTAGCATGGGTTTGTTACGGCTGGAGTGAGCTTCTTAGGAAAGGTCAAGTTTGATTCCCACTCAGCTGCTTGCAAATGCGCTCGCCCCTCGCCCCACACTTTCTCTTTGCTCCTCTACCATGCCGTGGGCTAGCGAGAGCTCCCTCATCAGCTGCCAGCCTCCGAACCTGTGGCCAGCACAGTCACACGCACGATAAATTACCCAGTCTGTGCTCATGCTGCTGCAGCAAGGCTAAATGGATGCGGACACCATACGTACATACCTGGGAGCGCAAGAGAGGTGGATGCGTTTGACACAGAAATGGAATAATTACCCCCTCTGCTCTTCGGTTGGGCAGATGATTCTTTTTTGGCAACCCTAACGAACAGCTCAGGGAGAGCTACACTTAGAGCTGCAATCACACACATACAGAAAAATACATTTTACTAACCCTAGGGGCGCTCTAACAGCCATGATGTAAGATGCTGTAACAAATTATAACTGTAACTAAAATCTACCAACACAACTCACTGCGCTCAAGCTGCATGTGATGGCACATTCCTGTAATTCCAGCACTCTGGGAGGCTGAGGCAGGAGGATCTTGCCAGCTCAGCCTGGGCAATTTAGCAAAATAAAAAATTTGAAAAGGGCTGGGGTGAGGGTGGGGGATATAGCTCAGTGTGAGGACCCTAGGCTCAATCCCCAGTCTGTCTGTCTGTCTGCCTGTCTCTCTCTCTCTCTCGCTCACACACACACACACACACACACACACACACACACATACACACACAAAACATGATTGGGCTCAGTGTAGCTTTAGGTGATAGGTTAAATGTCTCTCACCCCTTTTCTAAACAACCACTAAAATCTAAATTTTTGCTTTGTAAGACTTAAATCTGTTAAGTAAATATCAATTTCTCAAGAAATAGGTTTTCAATTTTTGCAGAAATAAACTGTCACTAATTTGGACCACAGCGTCTACTAATAGTAGTAGTATTATTATACCAGCTCAGAATTACTGAGCCCTTATTAAATGGCAAAGCACTGGGAAAGTCTTCACAAGCACTAAAGTAGGAGGGAAGAAACATGCAGAAAGGAGAGAAGGAAAAGCCTAATTTTAAAGTGTTACTTTTAAGAAACCTGCAGCTAGCTCCAACACACAAAGTTACGGAAAGCTACAATGCTTTTTTGCCACTTCCAGGAAACTCACTCAAATTAACTTAAAAGATACAAAACCTGGAAAACCGGGCCCATGCTTTTTACCAGTGAATTGAGCTCCTGTTTTTCCTCTGGTCGCTGAGATCCACACCTTCCCCAGCCTCCCACCCTCAGGAAACAGCACTCAGTCCAATACCATATCTCTGAGCTGCAAACACATACAACATGGTTTGCATCCTAACCCAACCCACTAAGGGTAACTGGGCAGATGCTAGAGACACCATCCTAGACTAGCGGTGCCCAACCCTCATGGCGTGGGGGCTGTTAGTGTCCCTGAAGCCTCTGAAAGGTCTGCCATCCCTGCTTAGGCAATGTTTTAACACACAAACACTCCCAGACCCAGACTGTAATATGCCTTTCTTCAGTACCTGTGCTGTATGTTCCCTAAGTGTGTACGTACTTGTTTAACTCTGCCTAATAAGCCTCTTCATGCTTTGCAGCGAAGAATCCTGTAATTCTTTTCTAAGACAAGTTAAGAACCTACTCTGTCGCTGGGGGAGAGTTGAAGTCTCCATCTCCTTTTCTAGGGGACTACCTTGAACCCCACATATTGGCAATATGATATCCTTTAGTACTCACAGCACTCATAGAATAGATGTACTCTTCACACTCATTTTTAAATTAAAAAACAGATTCCAAGCTGGGTACAGTGGCACACTCATGTAATCCCAGCACTGTGGGAGGCTGAAGCAGGAGGATTACAGGTTCAAGCACAGCCTGGACAAGTTAGCAACTTACAAGACTCCATCCCAAAATAAAAATAAAAAGGGAAAGGGATGTACCTTAGTGTAAAGACCCTGGGTTCAATCCCCAGTACTGCAAAACAAAAAACACACAACCAAAAATCCAAAGAACCAAAAATCTGACGCTCCAGAATAGCCATGATCTGAATTGGGTTTATCCAAGATTTCAACCTCTACATCAGGTCAGCTGTCCCAAAAAAGCTCTCTGATCCCTGAAACGGATGCAGATTGAAACACAGAGATGGCTACTGGTGAACACTACCACTATTACGTTTGATAGAGACCCCTGACCCTAAATACAGAACAACAAATAGTCACATCCCTAGAGGGATACAACAGCTCTTTTGTGCCTATGATGGAAGGGGGCAAATCGGTTCTACTCACATGGAGGTCAGTGAACTGTTCACTGCCCATCCCTAACAGATGTAGAATCTGTATTAGAATCTAAAGCGTCATGCCACCTACCACTGTTTGGCTGACATCGATTTGTAGCAAGCCTTTCTGGATAAAGGAGGCAGGGTCATGATTTGTTTCTTTTTTATTTATTTCCTCATGGACTGGCAACCAATATCTGGCTGACCAGTGCAGGACTAGAGGCTGCCACCACAGTGGTAGAGATGATACATGGTGTGGAGGCAGGGGCGGGGGGAGGTCAACATCAAGTGTTCTGCACGTTTCCTTCTGTTCAGACTAAATAAACAGGCCGAATATTACACACAGAAATACAAATGGTGGGACTAGAATGATGTACCCCAAACCATTTAGAGTGATTATCTTTGCTTTTTTTTTTTTTTTTTTGTCTTTTTGAGACAGGGTCTCACTTATGCAGTTCAGGATGGACTTGAGTTCACTTTTAGCCGAAGCTGGCCTTGAACTCACACCGATCCTCCTGCCTCAGCCTCCTGAATGCCGGGATTCCAGGTGTGTGCCACCATGCCCGGCTGGAGTGGTTATCTTTGAAAAGGGGACAACTTCTACTTATGCCTTAACAAGTCTCCATTTTCAGCAATGTGGGGCCTTAAAATGTGCCACCCTCAAACGTGCTGATGCTGCGGATCTCTGCAGCCCCAAGATGAATTCTGAAGGGCTGCCCTTTTAGAAAGGAAATTTATATCCACGAAGGAAATTTACATTACTCAAGTAAATAGCCAGTGGGTACTCTCCCTGGTGCCTCCTTTCCTGCCCAGGAAATGTCGCCGCACAAAAAGAGAGACTGGGATTGTGACCCTTGGCCTAGAACTTGGTGACCACAAAAGCAGCCATCACTGGGGGACCTCACCTGCACAGCAGGAGGACTCCACTTGCTGGGCGCCTCCTCCCGCCACCTCCTTCTCCCCAGATGCCCAAATCTCTCTGTCCCTCCCCTCGGCCCTATGCAAGGTGCAGGCATCTTGCATTCTCTGGGTCTCAGACGGAATGTGAACGGCTTCTGGGTCTATCTGCATGTTCTTCCCATACATTCCCTGTTCCCAGTTCACTTTAGTCTAAAATGACCAAGCCTTCCAACTGAAAAAAAAAAAAGGTTACAGTTTCCTGACACAGGAATGGGACATTTTAAAACAAAACATTTTACTTTCCCAGTCTTATTACGGTTTTTTTAAATAACCGAAGTCCATATCTTCTGGGCTTTAAAGTCTCTTAGTCCCCTCCTGGCGTCCTTTCCCATCTAGAATACCATGTTACATTTCACTGCAATGTCCTCTCTGGGCTCCTTCGGGCTGCTAACTCTTCTGTGACCTAAAGTTTATTATTATTGCTTCCAGAGCTAAAGCCCACAAAAGGGGCAACACATTAAAACATTTTGTGTCTTGCTTGTGTAATACACATTTATTCAATACTCTGTTTTTACAACGCTCTGAAGTTGGTATTATTATTAATATCCCTATTTTAAAAGCAAGGAAGGTGAGGCAAGGTGAGATTAAGTAATTTGCCCACAATTAACCTGCTAGAAAATGGCTAAGCCAAGATGCCAGCTCTCATGCTGCAATCCCTGAGGCCATGCTATAAACTACGGAGGCACATAAAACATACACAGAATCTATTTAGTGTGTTTGTTTCGCAATGTGATGCCGTATTTGAAAATGGGACATAGCATTATGAGAATGTCAGAAACATCCAAAAGATGAATGACCACGCAGATAATAAAAGTAATTTTTACTGTGCCTCATGGCACACAGTGCTTTCTGGCATTGTTTCACAGTTTAGTACAAAGACCACTGGAAGAAACGAGATGTCTGATAGACAAGAAACTAAAATGCTAATCTAATTGTAGGGGAGTAGATGTCCCTGCTTCAAAGAAGATATTTATTTACAGATTAGGAATTTGCAGGATAAAGGCAGATGTATATAATTAAACTTCAAACTCTAGGAAAAATACAGTCTGAAAATCCTTCAGATACAGACTTTCAGTAACACATCTGGGAGTATCCATAAACACTATCAATATAATTGCTCTAGAAGTTCAATTTACAATGGAGGCAGAACTTGAAAAGGCACTCGCTAACTTTCTAGTTTTGTAATACTGTATTTGGAAAACTCTTTTAGAAGTACAACAACTGATAATTCTCTAAATTCTCAAAACCTACAACTTTTCTGTATCACATTATGAGTGTAAAAAACATGGCCATTGTCTCCATGTTGAAGGTGGAAACACAGAACAGCCAGTGAAATGAAAGCAATTTAATAAAGCCCTGGAGTCTGCCAATGAAAAACCAGTTCTTGCGGGGGTGGGACACACCTGTAATCCCAGCACTCAGGAGGCTGAGGCAAAAGGATCATTGCAAGTTCGGGACCAGCCTGGGCTACAAAGAGAGCTCAAGGCCAGTCTAAGCTGCGTAGCGAGACCCTCTCTCAAAAAGGAAAAAAAAAAAAAAACCAAGATGAACAAACTGACTTCCTCCTACTTCTCTTCCCAGGAAAATACTGTTCAGGAGCTTAATTCCACTATTAATAAACACGCTCACTTCACAGCCAGCTGTCCAAAGGGAAAATGGTCGGACTTGAGGTAGCGGACACCTACTGTTCTATGTTAATTGCTGGAGACTGGGAGGAGGCTGCTCTTGTACACCTCACCTTCAGAATAAGAAAAGCAAAGGGCAGAAGTCCAAAATCTTCTACGGACCCCTTGAGAAGTTAGAAGTGACAGTCTAGAAATATGAATTACCCTGAACATGCGTATCATCCCAGCTAGCTCTTCTGCTGTGATGCCAAGCAGCCTGGAGCAGACCACCTCTTGGCGAGCTGAGCAGAGCTCTCCAGGCAGGCACGGCACGGCACGGCACGGCACGGCACCGCACCGCACCGCACCGCACCGCACCGCACCGCACCGCACGGCACCGCACGTAAGAGGACGGCAAGGGTAAAGACCAGCAGATCTTCAAGGAAAGGAAAGCCGGCCCCAGCACCTGCTGCAAAACCACACTGTGGGTGACGGCAGTCACAACCCCCATTAATTCCCCGACGGCATCTCAGACTGCTCGGAGGTGCTCTCTGCACACCTCTGCACACTCCGCCTGTGTCAGGGTCTGGCGCTCACCCTCACTACACATGTCATCCCCAAAGCCCAACAGCCTGAATTCTTTTCATTTGCACAGTCCTTCGAGTGAGGAATGTAAGTGTTCACGTGGCATGACTGTGCCCTCCTGCATGTGTGGCCTCCTCAGGGTTTAACTCTCGGATGACAAGCATCATTCTAGATGGCAAGGCCCGAAGCCATGCAGTTCTCCCCAGACAAAACCACAGACACACTCGCCTCCTGGTGACCCGAGCAACAGAAACCACGAGATCTCCTGCAAAAATAGAACTGGATGCTGGATACATTTAAAATCATTATAAGGGACCACAGGGCTCAAATTAAAATACAACAAAATAAAACAGAGACTGAAGGTACAGCTTGGTGGTGCCTTGGTTTCTGAAACCTCTAAAAGTTTTGCCATCCCTGCCTAGACAATGTTTTAATCCTCTGCACCAAAAACAACAACAAAAAACAATAAAAAATAAAAATCCCTGCGTGGCCATTCCGGTTGAAACTAAAATCCTGTATAAAATATTTTTAAATATTATTAAATCATATCACTGGGAGCTTTCATATATGCCAGGAATTTTATTTTATTAGTTTTTTTGAGACAGGGTCTCCCTGTGCAGTCCAGGCTGACCTCAAACTTGTGTCAATCTTCCTGCCTCAGCCTCCTGAGTGCTGGGATTACAGGTGTGTACCACCACAACCAGCAAGCAAGGAATTTTTAAAGCTAAAATAAGTAAAACTTATTTTATAACTTTTATAAGTAAAAACTCTGTAAGTA
This sequence comes from Dinomys branickii, assembly GCA_004027595.1. Taxonomy (NCBI): domain Eukaryota; kingdom Metazoa; phylum Chordata; class Mammalia; order Rodentia; family Dinomyidae; genus Dinomys; species Dinomys branickii. The sequence continues at coordinate 119,162 of PVLD010000158.1, read as the reverse complement.
AAAAATTTATAAGTGAAACTAAGGTAAGGGTGAAATACAGGGAAAAAGGGTGGGCCACGGAGATGGAGAACAGATGTCTTTGCTAGGAACAGTGCTTATACTAGAAGAAATATTTTTATTAGAAACTGTGTTAAAAAGGATTTTCTAAAGCTGATGTTAAAAACAGAAAAGTACTGACGTTAGAAATGTTATATTTTAAAAGACTTCTATATTATAAATAGCATTTATAACAGAAAACATATTTATTGCCTCAAATGTTTATAGCAGAAAGGGATAAAAATAAAAGGATTATGTATCTAACTTTAAAAGCAGATAAAAGACACACAAGCCACACCTGTAATCCCAGCACTCGGGAAGCTGAGGCAGGAGGATCCCTATGAGTTTGAGGCCAGCCTGAACTGCATAATGAAACCCTGTCTCAAAAAGACCCCCCAAAAAGGACAGATTAAACTCAAAGAAAATTGGAATGGTAATAGTAAAGATCACAGCAGGAACCAACAAAAAAAGAGAAGAAAAACTAACAAAAATAACACCATTTTTAAGATTCAACAAGAAAAAGAAACAGGGCAAAATGTTTATATTTTAAACTCAATAATGATCAGCCCCTATTTTTTAAACAGCAGAATGCTATCACTATTATTATATAATTCTACTTAAAATCTACTCAAAGTAGATACATTTCTAGGAAAAGGTAATTTTTGTTAAAAGTGACTCCAGAAGCAATAGAAAAGTGCAGATAACACCTGTTATGGTTGTTTGTGGATGACTCCTGAAGCCTCACCACCCACAGCTGGGGCTCTCCAAAGTGGAGGTTGTGGGAGTGAGGGTCTCCCCATTGGATCAGTGCACTCATAGGTTCACAGCTAAACGTGATTTGGGAGGGGAAGCCTGATTGGTGGAAGCGGGTCATGGGGAGGTGTGGCCTGGAAGGTTCTCTCTCCTTCCCTCCTTTCTTGAGCACTCTCTACTTCCTGTCTGCCAGGTCCCTCTGCTATGACTCGCCCTGCCTTAGAGCGAGATGACTGAACTGTGTGTGAAAATAAACCTTTCCTCTAATCTGTGTCGGGTACTGTGTTTCAGGGATGAGAAAGTAACTAAGACCAATACTGTAACTATTACAACTTCCTACTTCCTTTTTTACAACATCCTGATTCCCTCTTCCCTCCCCCTGTCCAATCACTGCCTGCCAAGTCACACAGACCATCCCTTAAACCCCACCTCTAACCTGGCCCTATATATCCTTTGTTCCCCCGGCCAGGACCTCAGCAGCTCCACATCCCTCCCTTCTGCTGTGGTCTTCTCCGTGCCTGCAATAAAGGCATTTTTTTACTTTGTTCTGTTTTTACTTGTGGCAAAAAACCTAACAATAACTAGTTGTCCTCGTTTTTTGCTGCTATACTGCAGTGCCTGAGGCTGAGTACTTTATAAAGAAAAGTCTGAAGGTTCAAAGGCATGGTACCAGCATCCACTGGACCCAAGAGAGGACCCGATGATGAATGGCAGCACCATGGCAGGAGTACATGCAAGTGAAAGAGATCACACTGCCAGACAGGACGTGGGAGCATGTGAGCCCCAAGCTTCTCTCTGGAACTAACTAGAGTTCCATGAAAACTGCCTTAATCCCTTCCAAGGGTAGGGCCCCTTGGGACCTCCCACTACATTATACTTCTTAAAAGTTATATCACCTCAACATCACATGGAGGACCAGGCCTCCAACACGCGAACCTCTCAGGAACACGCTCACAGGCTCAAACTGTATCTAAACCATGGTGCTAAGAAAACTATTGGCAGTGTAAAAACTCATAAATAGTTCCACTGAATTTTTCAGAGAATAAACATTCCAAAGTTCAAACTCTTCCACAAATACAAAGACAAGCAATACTTTAAGTCATTCTCTAAGATTTGAATAACATATGTATTTATATATATACATACACACATATACAAAATGATCAGAAAGGAAAGATTATAGGCCTGTTTCAGGAATTTAGAGACAAAAATACTAATCTAAATATAGAAAAACTTCACCAACTGTGAATATGCATATACACTACAATGATGAAGACAGATTTATGGAAAGTGGATTTAATATTAGAAAATCTATAAATATTACATGCGGACAGATTAAGAAGGAATATACATATAACACCAATAGTTTTTAAAAGGTAATATTTAACCATCTATCAATGATTAAAACTTTAAGTAAACAGAGAATGGTGCACAACAGATTTTACTTAATCTGGTAACCACTGTTTATAATACACTGAAAACAACCACTCCTACAGGGAGGAGCCGCTTAAAAGCATTCCTTTTAAATAGAAATCAGCGAAGAATGAAACTATCAGTACTTTGATGAATTTGCAATCAAAATTCTGCCTGCAGCAAAATACAAGAAAAATAAATTTATAGGGCTTGCAAATGAAGAAATAAAAATCATTTTTCTTTCTAAGTAATGGGATTTTGTTTTTAAAAATAAATTATTTGACATTAGAGGGAGTGAAGAAGAAAATTCCCTCCACCTTCAGAGGGCTTGCGGAAATGATCTGACTGTGGGTATATTCACAGGAGGAAAAGGCAGGAAAACACTTTCACGTGCACGGGGGAAATCCTAACGCGGCAGTTACACACAAACCCTGAGTCTCCAGGAAGGGCTAGGAGGTTGAAGATTATGTACCACTCTACATTTGAGAAAGAGATCATCGGTTAGCTAGGGGCTTAAGTTTACTAGAAGCAGAACACAAGGAGCAAAGAAAGAAATGCACAGGTGCAGGAAGATTTTCTTGTAATGTAGGTAAAGTCGCCAAGGTAACAGTCCTCAGAATAGAGAGGAAAAGTCCATCTGGATGCATGTGCTGGAGTACACAGGAGTCTCTTCTCTCCTGGCAGCTAATCTTGCCTGGTGCATTTTGTAACTGTTTTTCTTCTGGGAAGGGAACTTCTCTCAGACAAACAGATTAAAAGACAGAACAGCAGAGGGAGGGGAAAGAAAATCAGAGAACACCTGAGGCTAATCCTGTAGTCCAAGGTCACCATGTGGTCAAGTCTGAGTCATCATCATTTTTCTGAGCCCTAACAAAATAATTACAGATGAGCAAAGATACAAGACCAATATGCAAAAGTAAACTTCATTTCTGAGTAAGAGAAACAACCAAAAAAATCTCAAGAGATCTCATGAACATCACTAACAGTCATTACGCTATGATAATAAATCTAACCACATTTTTATTTTTTGTCTTTTTGAGACAAGGTCTCACTATGCAGTTCATTCAGGCTGGCCTTGAGCTCACTTTGTAGCCCAGGTTGGTCTCAAACTTGCAACAATCCTCCTGCCTCAGCCTCCAGAGTGCTGGGATTACAGGCATGCGCCACTATGCCTGGCCTCCAAACACATTCTTTTTAGCACCAACCTCACACGTGCTAGTCAAGCACTCCACAACTGAGCTACACTTCCCCCATGTCAGATATTTTTAAGTAATTACATAAATGATGATATATTCACGGGTACAAAGGACTAATATCATATAGATAATAATTCTTCCCTGAGTCATGATCCATGCCATCTTAATCAAAATGCCAATGGGTTTTTAATGGAAGGCAAATTGAGTCTAAAATGTATTTGTGAGAGACAGGACCCAGATCACCATGATGCTTCTAAAAGTGCCTAAGAAAGAAAGATTTAGCTTAGTAGGTATAAAGACTTATTACAAAGCTAAGTAAGCTAGTGTAGGAGTGGTATAAGAATGTGTCCAGAAATACAGTCACAGGTATTGTAAGGCTTTGATAAGATACAGCCAGCACATCACTTTTTAAAAGGGACTATCAGCAAATGGGGAAAAAAATCCATATAAAAAGCTACAAATGTACCCCTAATCACACAATATGAAAATAAACTTTAGCAGAGAAGTTGGGGGATTTAGCTCAGTGGTAGAGCACTTGTCTCATGAGTGTGAAGCCCTGGGTTCAATCGCCAGCACCAAAATATTTATAAAACATAAAAAAATAAGAATTAAAGACATATCACAGTGATGCATGCACATTCATGTTTACAGCAGCATAATTTATAAAATATAAACCTTGAGACCATAATGCTGAGTCAAGTAAATCAGAAACACAAGCCTACATGTCACCTGGAAAGAAACCCAATATATAAATGAAATGCAAAATAAAAACAGATCACAGGAGTGCTATGGTCGGATGTCCCCTGCAGACACATGCAGTCATGGGATGGGCTTTTAGAGTTTATGCTTGATCCATGGTCCAGTGCTGGGATTATGGGTGTGAGAGCTACACCTGCCTTGGGGTGGATAGTTGGATATGTAAGGGAGAGAGGCTGCTTGCCATCATTCCTCCCTTTCTGCTCTTGTTGATTTGCTGTTTTGCACCACCATGAACAGTTGCCCTCTGCCATGTGCCACCCTGCCTTGGAGCCAGCCAAGTATAGGCTGAAACTGCCACAAACTGTGAGCTAAATAAACCTTTCCTTCCTCAATTTTGGGCAGCAGGTATTTTGTCTCAGCAATGAGAGAAAAGTAACCAAGACATGGGGAAAAAGAAAAAGATGTTATTGTAATATAGCATGGACAACGCACTGCACTCAAAGGGTACCTTGATTAGCATAGTTGTCTTACATGTTTTATATGTATTATGGCTGTTAACCTGCATCTATAATAACTCAACAAGGACTCGTAAAATACATAAATTTGATGCTGGCAAAACACAGAAGGGTGGAGTAGAAGGAGAAAAACAGAGATATGTCATGTACATATACAAGTTCCCCACAATAAATGTAATCACTAAGTACAGTAAACATGCAATAATACAAACAAAAAAATTTAAAAATGAACCAGCTTATTTAAACATTTGTAAGCCCCAGCTACTCCAAAAGCTGAGGCAGCAGGCCACAAATTTTAGCCCACCTTGAATAACTTAGAAAAATCTTGTCTCAAAATAAAAATACATGTGGCTGGAGACATAGCTCAGACATATAGTACTCCTAGGTTCAATCCTTAGCATCACAGAACAAAATAAAAACAAAAAAACCTCATTTTATACATCAAAAGCAAAATTTTAAAACACGTAGAAAATTATTACAGGTGTATCTCTGATGTTAAAATAGGGGAAGACTGCTAATGTACCAGATATACAACAAATAATTGATACATCTGAACAAATTAGAATGTTATTTACCAAGAGCTGTCTTTTTAAAAAGTGAAAATAAAAGCTACAAACTGGGAGAAGATATTTGTAACAGAGGCAACAGACAAGAGATCAATATCAAGAAGACACTAAAACAGAACCCCAACTTCCAAATCAATATGCCAAATACATCAATAGCTAAGTGCGCAAAGATATAAGTGTGAGCTTTAGCTACAAAAACAGTCTGCTGCGTGCCTAGGAGCCAGCTGATTATGGACAGAAACCTCTACAAACTGTGAGCTAAATAAACGTTTCCTCCTTTAAAAAACAAAAAAGCAAATAGTCCATAAACATATGATAACGATGCTCTATCTCATTAGCAATCAGAGACATATAGTAAAATCATTTCAATGAAAACATGTGGTTTTTTTCAGGTGTTTTGTTTTGTCCACTTAACTCTGTTCTCTTCTACTAAGGTCATGGACTTACAGGTAGACAGAACCATCCCAATAGACTACATTTCCCAGCCTCCCTTGCAGCAAGACCTAGTGCTGTGACCGGCATCTCACCAGACATACCAATGGAAATTGTGTGTACCACTAGTGGCCTGGCTTTCAAAACTCAGAACATGCACTTTTTGCTTTCCACAAACTCGAACATAAACATACTTAAGACTCAATTTCAAACAGGTAGACATGTTCAATTCCCTAAGAGATGGCACAACCACAAGATGGGAGAAACCTGAATAATTGAAGGAGGAAAGGCTACCCTGGCAGACTAGACTGAACGCCTCCTGAGCGTTACATGAGCAAGACAGAAACTTGTATGTATTTAAGTCACTGTTTTTTTCTTTTTCTTTTCTTTTTGGTTTCTCTTTATTTCAGTTTAATCTCTAATTTAACTAATAGTCTGATTAATTCTAAATGTTCTTCAGAACATGGAATTCTACTGATATGACCCTAAATAAGAAACATTTTGAGAAGTCTGACATTACCCAGTAAAGCTGAGCATGCACATTCCTCTGCCCCAGGAAATACACAAGAAACTCTTGTACATACATGTACACCAGGAAACACCTACAATATTTTATATGATATTATTACTCATGATAGCAAACACACACACACACACACACACACACACACACACCAGCAATAACCCAAGGGAGCAGAGGGGAACAGAGGAAAAAAAAAAGAATTAAGGTATATTATGTATGGGCACAAATGCCCTATGATGAGTGTGATCAAAATGTATGACAAAGATGTACTACTAAAAAAGAAAATTAAAAAAAAAGAAAAATAGTTTGTAGTATTTTCATACACTAAAATAGGATACACCACTAAGAATTCCATTGTACTAGAGAAACAATAGCTACACACATTAATGTAATTAATCTTAACATGATACTGAGCAAAAACTAGCACATGAGAATATTTGTACCCAGTGACTGTCAGTTCAGGGTCAACCTGATTTCATCTGTATCTCCGCCTACTTCTTCCCTCACTACGATTATGAGGGAGAAAATCCTAGATGTCACAACTTTGCCCATAAATACTTCGGCATAGATCTGAAAGATGCAGTGCCAAAATACCACAGTTACATTCTTAAAAAATTAAAGTATCCACTTCCTCAACACCATTAAAAATCCAATATGCGTTTAAATAACTGTATTAACATATATAACATAACATACATCAAAACTAGAAACTAGAAAACCACAATAATACTTTAAAGAAAACAAGGGGGTGATTAATACTGAATTTGAAACTGTTCTTGGCTAGCAACGGGAGAAGGGCGATTTGTTGGAAAAGGGACAGACGAGTGTTTCTAAGTTACTGTAACATTCTTAGACCCTGCTGGCTGGCTGGTACCCAGGGGTTCATCTCATTATTTATCTTTTCACTGTAAATAAAAATTTCCGTAGCCATTTAGATGTTTATTTCAGAAGGAAGCAAGGGGAGGGGAAGGGAGTGGAGGGCAGGGATGCACGTCCTTACATACACCTGCTAAGCTTCACTCGCAGTAAAGGAAAACAACGTATGTCAAGGAGCTGGAAACACGAAAGTGCGACACTGTGCTAGGACCCAATCTGCTTGTCAGTGGTTCAATGCCCTGCCCACGCTCGGCCTGCATTCGCCTTGCCCACTGCCATTCTCAGGAAGGCTGAATCTCAAAGTGAAATTCCTACATTAAATCTGAAAATTACCAAGATTCAGGTAACTGCGGTCCAAAAATATAGGAATTACGAAGTATATCAAGGGGGAAAAAACAACCAGAAGCCCTCACACACACTGTGGCCCTCTAAGGCCATGTAAAGCTCAGGATGCCCATTCAGGGTCACAGGCATGCCCCCCCTCTCCGAGTGCTCAACAGTGGCGCCTGCGGTTCTGATCACCTTCAATGACAACTGCGCCACCTTTCTTGGAAGCTTTCTCAAATAACTTACCATATCGGAAAATGTTCTCTGAGAGCCACCGTTAGTGACTCTGTAACACTCCACGTGTGTGAACGAGTCAACCATTCCCCAGTGGAATCTAGTTAACTGCTCCCCACTCTTTTCTTGGACACTCAGATTGTTTCCAGCCTTGAGACTTTCTAAACGAGGTACAAACAATTTAAATCTGACATGATGTTATAAGACTGATTTCTAATACCGAGGTGCTTTCTAGGAAGCTGGAGCAAATCATCAGTGACACATGAATCTCTCATAGCTATATCAACTTTAAAAGAAATCAGCTTTCCTAAAGACTCTGACACGGAAGCAGTGACTGTTACAGCTTGTATCCAGGTATCCTCCCAAAGCCTCCTATGGTCATAGTGGGGCTTCTCAGAGGTGGCTGCATCTACAGTATGTGATGCTGATATTAAGGGTGTGTGATTACTAAAGCAGTCCATCAACTGGCATAATTCTGGGTACAGATAGTGGGAAGGCCCTCCCTGGGTGTGGGTGGCATCACCCAAGAGGCCGGGTAGCCTGGAAGGGTTTAAAGGGAGGGGCAGGCTGCTGCTTCACTACACACTGCTCACTGCCTGCTGCCTGACAAACCATGAACTGCGATGGCCTTCTGCCTTGGAGCCAGCACTCGGGAGGCTGAGGCAGGAGGATTGACTTTTGGGTTCACAGCCAGCCTGGGCTACAAAGTCAGCTCAAGGCCAGCCGGGACTGCAAAGTAAGACCGTGTCATTCATTCATACATATATACATACATACATAAATAAGCTGGGAATCCATCTTGCTAGTATTTCCCTTCTAATTCTATCATAAGGGGCCAGGGATATAGCTCAGTGGCATAAATGCCTACCTGGCAAGTGCAAGGTCTTGAGTTTGATTCCCAGTACCAAAAAAGAAAAAAGTTTGTAGTAATTTTATCATAAAACCTTTTCCATTCTGAAAAAAAAAGTGCTGGGCACTTTCTGAGGGAAATTCAAGGTCTGTCCATTTTGGAATTCATTCAGATAGCAAGATTGATGATTATGTATTTGGATTTCAAAAGATTTGTTTCAATTAGAATGTAACAAGAACCCGCTGATCTCTGAGCAAAATCAAAATTCAAATGACAGCAGTGACTAACATTTACTGAGTGCGTAGTATGTGCCAAGCCTGTGGTAAATGCTTTCCGTGACAGATCTCGGGGCACCCTCACAAAGACACCAAGGTGAGAACTACTATCTCTATTCCACAGACGAAGGAATTGAGTCTCAGAGGCCATACACCTAATTAGTGGCCAGAGCAGACAGCGAATACCAAAATTCCCGCTGTTAAACTGCTGTTTCCTTCCCATTCTGAGATACACCGTCAGTAAGTCACAAAGTAACCCTGAACCCAGATCAAAATCCCTGCTGGTAACTGTCTCCAACCTCGACTTCTGCCTCAAACTAATGTAACGAAAATAGCCTGATGAGGCATACAGTTTATTCTCCTTACATTTATGTTAATTCTTCCTTGTCTGAACTGCAGTGAAATCAGTCTAACACGAGCAAAATGAAAGAAGGATCCGGGCAAAGCCATGAAGCTGACTCTAAGCCCTGGAACAGAGCTGCAGATGTCTGACTCCCGAACTCATCAACACGGAAACAGCACGACAACACGGAGTCAGCAAGACAACCCAGATGCTCGAGCTGAGACTCACACCTTGTATTCTACTCCAGCCCTCACTGTGCTGCAGGACAAACTTTGCTCAGAAATGCTCCCGAGCCAGGCACGGGGGTGCACTCCGGTAATCCCAGCACTCAGGAGGCTGAAGTAGGAAGATCGCCATGAGTTCAAGGCCAACCTTGGCTACACTGTGAGTTCAAGGCCAGCCTGAACTGTTAGCAAGGGCCTGTCTCCAAATACTCAATCCAAAACAAAAAAATCCTCCCACACCCTTATTTAATATATTGTGGAGTTTATGAAAACTCATCAGGTTAAGGGAAGTATTGCATAGCTGCAATTAGTTTCACCAAAACATCAAACAGATGTTTTACATTTACATATGTTTACCATATTGTTTTTCTTGACTTTATTTGCATTTTTTTCTTCTTGACTTTAAAGGCCACCGTACAAAGATAGGGCACTGTCTGGGCATTACGGTCTCCTGAAATTATCTCGGTGAAAAAACAACTGAGTTGCAGTTCATTTCATTAACTTCTGTCAGACTGAAGCTGTTATTCTCCAGCATGAGTCCTTTAATAAATGCCAACATTATTTAGGTAAGTGGTCTATCTGCATTCTGGTAACAAGTCACCACTACTGCGAAGCAGATGACCCAGGTCCTGGTCCCAAGGATGCTAATAGTTAAACGTACAATTACATTACACATGTCATTAAGCCTCTGTGGGTCATACAAGTGGGATAAGAAATGTTTAATAAGTCCCTCCCAGCCCTACGGTTTTGGTTTATAACTTAAGTCACTGACCCTTCCCATTCTGCGTTATATGAAAACAATACAAGTAAACACAGTTTCCGTAACAGCAACAGCAGCATTTTTAATTTCTCTATTAAAATCCACGGCACGATTTGGGGTCCTATCAAATTTAACTGGAATTTCTTCAGGCCCCATCTGCTACACAATGTACTCCCAATTTCAGGGAGTGGGGCGATCAAAGAGCACGTTTTTGTGGCACTTGAGTACACATCGCATGTAGGGGAGTAAGGGGCTATCCCAGGAAAATACTGCAAATAACCTCTGTCAATTCTTAGCAACTATAAACATGCGTTATTAACAATGAACACAATCCCTCGCCCATGAGTTGAACCTCCTAAGTGTGTCTTTCAGGCTTGGCGTGTAGCGGACGGCGCCCTCACCTGGCACATGCAGGACACTAGGTTCCATCCCCAGGACCACAATCAGTCAATCAAAATAAAAAATGAATACAAATTATAACACAAATGGTTCTTTTTATTCTTTCAGTTTCCATATGTGTAGTTCCACAATACTTCTGTCGCAGATTACATACATCACATAAACCACTGCAATCCTCAAGTAATCCCCAACCCCGTCAGCCAATCTCTTCCATGGCTCAGAAGCCACCAGAGAGGATCACAAGCTGCAGGCAACCATGTTCAGTTTCGGACACTGTTTCAGGCCAGTGTGCTTTTTAACGTCCCACACGAATAAGAGATTTACATCTCCCAATTTTGTATCTTTGGGAAGCTGTCCAATGTGTATGAAATGGTCTCTCTTTCGACTCCAAGTTAACATATTTTTTTGAGATTGGGCTGGAAGTCCTTTTGTCTCAGATTTAATCTCACCCGCTCTGTATTTGTGTAAATCCTACCACCTTTCCCTTACGACTCCACGCTATACTTATCGGAACACAGCTTTGATGACTAATCTTCTGTATTCTTTGTTTCATAATTTTAATTCCCCCAAAACTCATTTGATTGTGGGCAAAGTGAAAGCAGAGATGACTCCCACACACACACACAAAATAGAGCAGCCAGGAGAGAATATGACGCGCCTAAGTATGTTATGAAGCAATTACCACAAACTCATGGGACCCCTTCAATCAGACTCAAAGACCCTTTGGGTGGAGAGAATCCAAGTTCCTCAGCTTATAGATAAGAAAAACAAAACCCACAGAGAAGCGAAGTGACTTGCCCACAGCGGCACGTTAACTAGGTAACAGCTATGGCCTCACACACGCTATTACACATCATCACCAGGGATAGTTCTTTTACACAGCCGAGGCCGGCCCCATGGAGTCTGTTCCCAAAACCTTCGCAGGTAGCCACACTGGTAAAATCCCACAACTGAAGTCACTTTGTTTTTAGATCGAAATGTTACCTTAGAAACTCTGAGATACATATAATTGTTAGAGACTTTGAGATAAATACAACTGTCATCAGGAAAATGAGAGGGTAAGAAAGGACAACAGCCCTGCGATTTTAAGTTGGAAGGTGAAAAAATGACATAGATGTAATTAAAATGACTTGAAATCACCCATAAGCCTAAGCCAGTGGGAATCCAAAGAAATGTGCCGGTTTCCACTGGGAACAGACCTACGTTAATGAGTCCAGGGCAGTGAAGTTTTCCTTCGGCAAAGAACGGATAGATTTCTTTGGTTCCTTGTCCAATGCAGTAGCCGCCTAGAATTAAAAGAGTGGTTTATCCCCCCCTCAAAAAATCGTTATAGATACTGGACTGTGGTCTGTAAAGGTAAGATATTCCTCCTAAAGAGGCACTCTGGAAATGAAAGAAAACAGTCTTAGCTGCCACGCTATCTTCACTAAGGAGCCAAATCCCTTAGTGGTGCACTGCTGTTCACGTTCTCAGCTTTGCCTAGGGACACAGGTGAATTTCTGCAGTTGTGCAAGTATGATTCAACTCCATTCCACGGCCCTCTTCTTTCGGTTTCATATGGATGTAAAGAGGGAGGTTATTCCCCAGATGTGGAGGAAGCCCCCGGGGGCAGGGCAACATCTGGCCGCGGGGCAGGGGCAGGGAGGAGTCCAAAATCAGCTTAAGATCTCGTGTGTGTGTGTGTGTGTGTGTGTGTGTGTGTGTGTGTGTGTGTGTAAAGGAGGGGGGCAAAGGTTACTTTCTGTAGGATGGAGTTAGTTTCAAAAATAATTTTCACCAGGGTCATAATTTTACCCAGAGTTAGCTTTAATGCAAACACTGTAACAGATCCCATTTAACTGATCTGAGTCAATGTAGAATCCTTACACTCTCAGATATACAAATGATCTCACATCTGTAGAACTCATATACTAGGAAAATTAATCCAAAAAAATATTTTCACATAAGGTCTTGTTAACAGGGAAACGGCCTTGGAGAAGAGACACCTAAACCAGCACTAGAAAGTGGGTTCTGCCAATGAGCGCTCCGGAAAGCAAGACAACCAGATCTCCACCCCTCGAAGCCCAGCCACAAAGAGCAGCGCTGAAATGGTGCCGGTGAACGAGAGTGCGGCCTTACAATGAGAGGTTTTAGGCTGTCCTGGACTCAAAAGGAAAGCTACCTTCACCAGAACGTTTACCTGGCTGTGCGGAAATAATCACTCTTTCCTAATGTAACTTCCATATCCATGTAACAAGTTCCTGTAAGTATAAATTACCTTCATTGCTGGCAGAAATTACGTGTGTTCGCTAAATGACATTTAGTTTTAACCTCACTGTAGGGGACAAGGTGGGTCCGGATTCACACACCCAGGTGATCCAGCGCACCCCACCCCCATGCCTCTCCCAGAACCCCAGGCATTTTCCCAAGTTGACCACACAAAAGCAGCCCGGGCAGCTCCAGCCTCTCCCAGGGCATGCACAGTAATGCTCTCTCACCAGCCCTTTCATAAGACTGGCTAGAGGCAAACACAGGTGTCAACGTAACAATCTTTTTGAACTTCGCATTGAATATGAGGAAGCACACCAGTGATCGCAACACTCTACCCATTGTCTCCATGAGGAAAGCTAAGAGACCACATGAGAGAGAAAAAAAGCATACATATGCTTACGTCTTACATTTGCACTATACATATACGTATACATGTATAAGTATATATATGTATATCACTTCAACAGCAAAATAAAATACTTGGAGAGAAAATACATGTTTCAAATCACAAGGCACACTAAGTAAAAATGCTTGGTCTTAATTAGGTTGCTTTCATTGGTTGACAATGTAAATGGACTGAAACTACTAAAACAGTCAAAGCTTCATTTTACACGCCGGCAGCTTCCAGCAAATGATAAAGCAATATTCTCCTGCGAGCGTGGAAGATGGCCCTGAATTCTAGCCTACTATAAAGGAGGAGGCAGATTCCAGCAGTCCCTGCTGGGCTGAACTGCCAGGCTTTTTTAGGGGGCTGTTTTATAAAAGAACTCGCCCTCATAAATTAAATAGTGAAGAGTTTAAGGTCTCCAACAGCCTTCGCTCAATGGAGCAAGCTCTGGACCCCTCGGCGCTCAGACTCTACAAAATGACTCCATAGAAAAGCTGCCGTGTGACAATGACTTCACGCAGGGAGGAGGACGAGGAGGCCGGCGGCCGGGCAGGAATCGCGGTTCCCCGCGTGGCCGCCAGCAGAAGGCGGTCGGGTCCAGGCCAGGGCGCCCGTCGGAGGTGAGGGCGGCGGCCGCGAAGCCGCCCGGCGTGAGGCTCCCGGAGATCTGGCGGGGCGCGGGTCGGAACCGGGACGGGCTCGCGGGCTGGCTGGGCCGGGCCGGGGCTCCAGGGCCGCCTCTCCGCCTCTCCCCGACGCAGACCCAAGTTGCACCGCAACTCCGCGAGCACAAAGCCAGGCGCACACAAAAGGAGCGGCCGCTCCCCGCCTTACCTTTGACTTGACTTTCGTACTCGGCGATTATCTCTTTGTCCTTTTTGAATCTGCTCGGGGTGGACATTATCCGGCTGTTCCGGGTCCGCCTTCAACGCAAGTTCGGTTCGGCGGCCACGGGCGGCCTCGGCGGGGCGGCGGAGTCGCGTCCCGCACCCGGAGCCGGCGGGCGGCGCGGAGGAGCGCGGCGCTAGCGCTGGCGCGGCCGGGGCGCGGACACCATTCTCGGGCAGGCGCCGTCGGGGACCCGGGCGGGTCGCGCCCGCACCCGCCCCACCCAGCGGCCCGCCTCCCTCTACGGCCGCCGGGCGGACGCGGGGCCCGCGCTCCTCACCATTGTTCGAGCCCGCGCCGGGCGGCGGGGCAGGGCGGGCTGCGGGTCGCACCGAGCGCGGCGCCCCGACCCCCTCCGGCCTCCTCCGCGCGCCCGGCGCTCGCGGTCCCGCCCGAGCCGCTGCCGCTGCCGCTGCCGCTGCCGGGGCCGGCGCCGCCGCGAACACTGCCCCTCCGCGCCGGCGCGGCGGCTGCGCTCCTCCGCGGGTCCGGGGACCGCGCTCCTTCTGAGGTGGCGCCGCGAGGCTCGGGCGCCCTGGGCGCAGCCCGGCTGGAGTTTGGGGCCCCGAGCCGGCGCCGCGAGTAACGCGCCCGGCGGCCTCGCCCGCGCCCCGCGCTCCGCTGCTGCCCCCCGGAGGCCGCCGCCGCACGCGCACCGCACGCACGCCCCGAGCCGCGCCCCCAGCAGCCGCGAAGTTGGCGGCGCGCACGGTCCGGGCGCCGAGTGGGCGAGGCGGGGCCGGGAGGGAGGGGACAAGGGGAGGGGAGGGCAGGGGAGAGGAGGACACAGGCGGAGGGGAGGGGCGCGCCGAGCTCGTCCGGCCTTCTCCGCCCCGGCCCCCGCGTCCTCCGCCCTCGCCCCGCTCTGCGCCCGGGCACGCGCCGCGCTCGCCCGGGAAGACGGGCGCCCCTCGCGGCGGGCCGCAGCCCCTCCAGGGCGGCCGTGGGCGGTGCCCCGCGCCTGAATCCGCGGGCTCAGACCCGGGCCTCCGCGGCCGGAGAACGTCTTCCCCACCCGAGACCGTCCTCGGCCTCTTTTCTGAGTCCAGAAAGGACTTCAGGGTTTGGGGATTGTGGCTGACTTGGCTACAGTCGAGGGAAGGCGAAGCTCTTCCATCTAGGTGGAGAAAAGCCCCCTCTTGAACACGGTATCCTCTCCATCCTGCAAGCACCTAGAAGGAAGACAGTGGGAAGGTGTGGTGTAGCACCAAGGCACACCTAGGATGTTGCCAGGCTTTATACGGAAATGTGTCCCGCTTGGGACCTTTATCGGCTCCTTCCAGATCTCCTCAAATTGTGTGGTCCTGATGTATAAAAGTGTTGTGTCCCAGGGCGTGTCCGGTGCCGGCACGTTTTCCCTGGGGGATCTAAAGGGAGTCCTTTGAGGCTCTGACCACTCACTCCTGCATCCAGCGATGGACTCTGGAGTTCTTACTGGGCACTGTCCACCGAGCTAACAGCTAGGGGTTCGGAGATGAGAGACTTGTGCTGCCGTTGTGTAATCAAATGTTGTGTAACTCTAATCTGTAAATAAATAATCCAGGCAGTGCAATAATGCTGTCTGAGAGAATCTCTAATAACTACGTACAGAGCCTTGAGAGGTCGGCCTGCAGAAGAGGCCTGGGGAGGAAGGATTCGCCAGAGTGGTATTTGAACAGGGTTTAAGTGGGTTCGTTTTTGGTGCTGGAAATCAACCCCAAGACCTTGTGAATGCTAGGTGCATGTTCCTATATGTGTCTCAATATGCAGTACCAACAGAAAGTAGTTCGCTCCCTTCGGGAGGGAAAGGAATGCTTTCCAGGGGGGAAAGAACCATTTTAGTCCGGGGAGCTACAGATTCGGTTACAGATATCTTCCACCCAAGTACCACATCTGCGAGAAGATGAAAATGATTTTCAAATGGTGGATATGCTGTATCAACTGCTAGTGCGTGGGCATTGTTTTTAACTGCAAATCTTTAAAACTAAAAAAAAGTCTCAAGTTTTAGCACGCTCCTTTTATTTTCTACCGACAGAATAGAATGTAAGGGGGACACTCCAAGCATATCTAAAAGTTGTTTTTCTCTTTTACTACTCACGAGTTTAGCCTGCTGCGCCCTGGGCTTCCCTCCTTGCAGGCAGCTCTATGTTACATAAGAACCACAGAGAAGAGTCAGGATATCCAAAGCCAAGGCTGGAAAGGAAGGTCAGGCCCAGCTGGGAAAAGCCTCCTGTGCCATGCTGAGCTCTTGGCCAGAGTTCTACAGACAGCAGGGAGCCCTCTAAGTGGAGAAGTGTCATGATCAGATTTGTGGTGTCAAGATAACTGTTGGCAGGGTGAAAGGGTGGGCTGGCCCAGAGGAGGAGGCGGCGGCCAAGGCAGCCAGCTCACTTAGGTGAGAACTGTAATCAAATCCAAGTGAAATTTATTGAAGTCTAAATGCAATTCATATCATCCGTGGCGCCCCTGGAGTTTATTTTCTGTTCGCGCCTGGGAAGTGCAACGTGGAAGCAAAGTTTGCAGCCCCTAGAAATGGATGAATTGTTGGTGTCGTGCAAAAAAGCCCCAGAGACGGTACCCAGCGGTGCATCCGGGAGTCACTACTCAGTC
Organism: Dinomys branickii; assembly: GCA_004027595.1. Classification (NCBI taxonomy): domain Eukaryota; kingdom Metazoa; phylum Chordata; class Mammalia; order Rodentia; family Dinomyidae; genus Dinomys; species Dinomys branickii. The sequence goes on along the minus strand of PVLD010000158.1, from coordinate 102,626 downwards.
TCCTCATCTGCAAAATGAATCAGTTCTTAGCTCCTGGGAGTGAGATGAGCACCTACTGGGATAATTTTTTTAAAGTGCCTACAGCTGGGAGTATAGTCAAGATTTGTCTTCCCAGCTACGACAGGGGACCACCCCAAGTGAGACAGCCCATCTCAAAAAAAAAAAAGTGCTTACAATCTATTGCACACATCAAGGAAATGAATGCTGGTTATCTTTACTGTGATAATCTCAATTTTAATCACCTTTAATAGAAAGAAATTTAAAATCAGATACAAAATCTTAATTACCTTAGTGTCCGATGAATAGTCAGTAAAATGTACTGACTGTTGATGGGTTAATATTAGCAAGCCAACGTTTTATTCATGTTGAAGACTGGCCATTTACCCACTAAGGTGAGCATCTATGTGCATTCTCACAGGACCCCTTCAAGGTGTACACCATTGTTGACATTTTATAGCTGAGAACCTGGAGCCTTACAAAGTTCAAGGACTGTGTTAAGGCCCACCAAGGCCAGATTTCCAGTTCACAGCTGCTTTCCAGTTGAGAGCTCTTCTCAGTTTTGCATTCTGTGTCCTATGGGTTGATGATTCCTTTAAACTGTGCAGAAGGCTCACATTTTGTTAGGAGATCCCTTTTCTGATCCAGCCATTCATGAAACTGGGAAGTCAATTATTCTTTTCAAGTTTCATATTTTTTCTTTTTATCCTTTGCATATCTCAGAGCCCACCTTACTTCACAAATATATGGCTATATGGCTATGACTGAAAACCCACGGAGCCAGGGTGACCCACGTTTGGGAGACTACCAGGACTGTGATTCTCACACCTGATTTTTCTGTGACTTTGCTCCACCTGGTGGCAGCTCTTTACCTAACTAAAAAATAGCCACCGCCACCACCACACCCCTCGGCCACCAGTCTCTCCCCTGCTATGTGCCTACTTTTTGGAAGCAGGTTGTAAGAAAAGCACCTGATGGTAAGATTTCTTCTACACGTTAATCTACCCTATTATTTACATTGTCCTTTGAGAACCACCTTTAATTTACCACGTGAGCATATTCCCTGGTAATAAGTAGACGTATGCACTGGTATTCTCATAGACCCAAGTTATACACCTTACTGCAGCATCAACTTGGCTCAGTAGTAACTGAAATTTTTTTTTGTCCTTTTGAGACAGAGTCTCACTATGCAGTTCAAGCTTGCCTTGAGCTCACTTTGTAGCCCAGGCTGGTTTCGGACTCTCAACAATCCTCCGGCCTCAGCCTCCTGTGTGCTGGGATTACAGGCACGCATCACCACGCCTGGCTCTGAAATTATTTTTTAAAAGCTAAACATGGTTATATTAGGACATCAATGCCACATTCTCAAAAAATTTTAGCTATAGTTAGTTTTGGCTTCAAAGAATTTCGTATCTGAGGTGGGCCACCCTGTAACTTAAAGGACACTTTTTTCTTCGCTCATGGGATTTTTAAAAGCATAGGTGAAGCCCTGCCAATATCCTAGACTTGATTCTGGAACCCAACCATGGTATCAGAGCACAGACTATTCTGTGCACATCCCTAGTATTGTCTTGTTTCTGTGACACACACACATTCAGCTTCTCAGAGTACTTTGCAATCACAATTTCAGTGGGCTACATCTTGATATCACGCCTGGAACAGTGTTTTATAAGGCCTCCTATTTCCATCACCTATATCAGAATTGCTTCAGATACAGAAGAACTACTTTATGCTTCTCAACTTTAATGCACACATAAATCACCTGGGGATCTTGATAAAGTGCATTTCTGAGTCTTCTGGAATGAGGCCTAAGATTTTGCATTTCTAATAATCTCATCAACCACATCAAAAACACTGTCACAAAAAAACAAATTTAAGGATCAAGGGGACCAAAGGGTCCAAATGCTCTGTGGGTGAGGAGTCTCTAGGGGATTTTATGCATGAAACTGTTTGTTCAAGGCCAAGAGATATTAGAAGAATACTCTTATAAATGGTTTGGTACAGTTATCCAAGTAACACTGAGGATGTTGCAAGACTTTTTCAGGTTTTTTTGTTTTATTTTTGTCTTTTTGAAGTTCAGGCTAGCCTTGAGCTCACTCTGTAGCAGAGGCTGTTCTCAAACTCCAAAGATCCTCCTGCCTCAGCCTCCCAAGTGCTGGGATTACAGGTGTGCACCACCACGCCTGGCATACTTCTTCAGTTTAATGTGTCTCTAAGATAATGGGACTATTTTCTCAAAGATAAAAAGCATTTTTGCTTTAGGTTTTTCTTCTGTAAATGAAGACAGTTACCCTAATAGTTTTGTGGTAGGGATTACATGCAAAGTGCACATCAGGTATTTAGCACCGAGTCCAGTAACACATGCTAAACAATGTTAGTCATTGTCACTGTCATTATTGGTATTTTGGTGTAGAAAGCTAAGGCCCAAATCATTATGGCAAAGTCACTGCAATCTCGGAGCACTTCATAGTCTGTTGATCATTGTCATAATTACTGTTCTCTCGTTGCTGAGGCAAAATACCTGACTCCCAAAATTAAGGAAGGAAAGGTTTACTGAGCTCACAGTTTGTGGAGGTTTCAGTCCATACTCGGCTGGCTCCAAGGCAGGGTGGCACATGGCAGAGGGCAGCTGTTCATGGCGGTGGAAGACAGAAAGAGCAGCAAGAGCAAAAGGGAGGAGCCGCAGCCGGCAGCCTCTTTCCCTCCCTGACACTGTGTGTAGGCGGCCCATCCTGCTACACCGAGTGCAGAGTGGGTGTAGCACTCACACCCATAATTCCAGTGGAACATGAGTGTAACACTCACACCCATTGTACCAGGAGTGAATCAAAAACTCTAGAAGTCCACCCCACAACTGCATGCAGCTTTGAGGGGGACATCCAGACAAACCACAACAATCAGTGCCTGTTTGCCTCCTTACTGGCCCTTGCAATGTTAGTTGAGAATTTCTTTGGTTTAATGGGTTTGCTTTATAGTGTCTTAGTTTACTGTCTTTCCGCACCTTTTATGTCATTTATTGTATTTCTGCACTTCAAATCTTTTATAGAATGATTTATATAAGACTATTCAATTCTAATGAACACATATTTATTGTCTATTAGGTTCAACTATATGACATTACTGGTATTTGATTTTTTTACATAAAAAGACAGTGCCGTATAGTTCAGTTTAATACTATGAGCCCCAAACTCTTCGAGTGTCATCAAAAAATGCAACAATAAAACCCACTTCAGAATACACAAATAGAGGCTCTACTGAACCGTGAGTGATTCTAGGGGAATCCCGTTCCCTTACAGAGTGTGGTTGGCCAGGTGGCCAATCATGAAATATTAATTATTGTTTTAAGAGACACTTGGACCATAACTTAAGAGCAGCTTGTTGAAATGGACCATATAAATAACCATTTTCACTTTTTTTGGCAGCAGAGTGGTAAAGACAAGCTGTCAAAAGATCTTGCCAGTTTCATTCTGCAGCATTTTTCCCGGCAGGGGAGATGATGGAACCAAACAGTAAAGGTGGATTTAGCTGAAGCCCTGGATGGGTCAGGGCAGGAGAAGCTGGTGAGTTACAGGAAGAGAAGGGCAGGGAAAATATGAGGATGATACAAGAGAGATATTCCCACATTTTCAACTGCATCATTCAGCTCCTTTCTCTCCCGAAAACTTATCTCTGATTTTCAAGACAAACACATGAAGCTAAAATAAATCAGGATTTTCAGCTTTTTAATTTTCTATGACTAAAAGCCACTATATATTTTTAGCCATCTGCTCAAAATCACCTGTTTCCATTTTGCACAAGTCATTATTAAAGCAGAATCTTCTTTCTTTCATCTCTTGTTGATAACTTCCACACGCCCACACATCAGAGCCTTTCATCAGAGCTACTAGTTTCTGCTTTTGAAATCCTGCTATGACTTCCCATGAGGCTGCTGCACAAATAAGCAGAGGATGAATATTCAATGAGCTTGTCCTGACGGAAGTATTAAATACCATCGCTTATGAAAACTGGCACTATTAGTCAGAGGGAGACAGAAAAAAGTAGGCAAGAAACATCAGCTGCGACTCAATTGTCAAAACCAAAGATGGGTTCCGTGTAGAGCAAACTGTAACAAAAAGATTTATGATGGCAAGGAGTGCGAGTATCTGTAATGCCTGCATCTGAGGAAACTGGGACAGACTCCTCCCGCCTCGCCATTATCCTCCGGCAGCAGACATTTTGAGGTTGTCTGCTTTTCTCAGAGACAGGAGTTTGTAGAGTTATTCCTCATGTTCCACAGAGGTCTGCTCCCGACTGCTGAGGGCACAAGAGAATTTCAAGGCTGGTAAACAGAGTCCTAGTTAAACACGTTAGAGACATTTTCCATTTAGAAGAACCCATGGTACCACTTTTTGTAAAGCAGATGACATTTTTGGAAACCAGTTATCAGCTGAGTTCACTTTTTGGTGTCCCTTTTTTTTTTTTTTTGCGGTACTGGGGATCGAACTCAGGACCCTGCGCTTGCTAGGCAGGCACTTATTCCACTGAGCTATATCCCCAGCCCCTTTTGATGTCACTTTGAATTTTTACGAACTTGGTTTTTCTCTGAAGCAGCAGCACTCAAAGCAGTCCGAACCAATGCATTCTATTGACGCTGTTTATAAGTTTATTTGGGGAGCAGTTTTAAGTTTATGGAACAATTAGGCAGAAAGCACAGAGTTCCTAGCGGTGCCCTCACCCCCGCTCCTTCTCGTTGTTAACATTGTGTGTGTGTGTGTGTGTGTGTGTGTGGTGTGTGTGTGTGTTTGTGTGTGTGTGTGTGGTGCCCTGGTGACCCATGGTTGCTGTTCTGGGTCACCTGGTACACGCCGTCAGTTTTGACCAGTGAGGAGTGACAACCAAGACGGTAATGTACACAATAGTTTCGCTGCCTTGGTTCTTCCTCTTTATAATAAATAAAACTTCACTTTCTACCCTAGGAGACGGTTCACGGAATGTAAAAGGCGCCCACATGCTGCTTTGGGTATTGTCTCAGTGTCCCCATAGGGTTGAAGGATTGAAGTGTAGTCTCCACTGTGAGGTGTGAAAGTGCTGGAAACTTAATCTGAAGACAGCCAAGAGGCGAGACCTTTGGGAGGGGATGAAGATTAGGTAAGGTCACTAGGGTGGAGCCCATGATGGAATTCTGGAGGTTCTGAATTTTTTTTTGTACTTGCCATGCAGGCTCTGTGCCACTGGGCTGTGTCTCTGGCCCTTGGGAGGGCCTCCACAAGACATAATAAAGAAGCCAGAAGCCAGTACTTACTCATAATAATAAATTTATGTACCAGAAATAATAAGTGATAGAACCGAGGCCCACACAGAACCAGACTAGAGCTTCCGACATGAGAAAAGTCTTTCCTGGGAGGAGAGGGGCACAGGGGGCTGCCCAGCGGACAAGGACAGCCTTGAGCTGAGCAAAATGTGAGGTTTTTAAGCTCTTTTTTGGGGGGAGGGGTGTCCGCAGGCCAGAACAGCCCGAGCAGGGTGGGTTGTTAGTCCTGCCAAAGTGGATGAGGGTGGGGTTGGCTTTTGTGGCCAAGGGGAACTGAAGTGGAACAGGTAGGGAAGGAAGAAATATTGGGAATTAAGTTTGGGGGAGGGGAGCTGGCTGCTTTGTGACTTATCGATAAGACCAGAGGATATTCCATGCAAGAGGTACAAGACAGTAAAAGACATAGGTATGCACGAATGTAAAAATAAAAACTACAGTAAATGATGTACATCAAAGCCTTGCAGAAATGCTTTAACAGATAAAATGAAGTAAGTCCAAGGCTCAGACATTTAAACCAATATTTCACAGATGTGAATGCCTGGGTGAGTCTCCATTTGCAAGACTGGCTTGGCCAATAAAGGACACCCAGTACTGCGCTGCCCCACTACATGCTAACATCCCTCCCTCCAAATACTGAGACAGGCCCAAATACTCCCTCCAGACAAAACAAGAAGCAATCAGCTTCTACTGAGAATCACACTCTTAAAATTCCAGTACAACGAGAATTTTAAGAGTGTTGAGACAGTGTCACTATTGTTTCCTTGGGTCTTTATTTTGGACAGTTTCTCTTATTGCATCTTCTTATTTCCTTGAAAACGCTCAGACTTAGATGCGTGTCCTATTGTGTATACAGTAGGCCGGCATTCTCTACTTCGAAGGACCTTTCTCTCAGGGAGGTGTAAGAGGACTGGATGTTGGACTTTGGAGAGGCCACCTTACAATATCCACATACTTTTAAATCTCTATTTTATGCGTGCCATAATTTTGTAAACAGAGCTTTCCCACTGTAGTTTATGTGTATAGTTTTTATAAATAAATGCACAGGTATTGAAGTTGCATGCTCAAATAGTTTTTTACTGTTGGGAGTTATGATAAAAAAAAAAGTTTACAGATTCTTATCTCTAAATACAAGTCAGAGCCAGAGGAACAGATACAACCCGCCTTTGCTCTCAGCCGTACCTGATGTTCCTTCAGAATTCTGAGGTAGTGTGAACAATTCTTGTTATTTTTGAGTAAAGTGCATTTGTGACAGCGATAAAGACCCCTCACAACTGATGTCCCTAGCAACGTAGCTGCATCTCTTGCCACAACCCGTGTCGCCTTTATTCCCGCCACAGCGGACTCCAGCTGCTCCTCACGCACATCTCGTCACTCCCTCCCCTTCACACTCCTTCAAGTGCCGTTCTCCTGCTTCCAACATACAGGGAGGAAAAGCTCCTCTGTCCTGGGAGGTGCATTCGCTGGCAGTGTGTGAGTTACAATGACAATGTACAGTTTGCGGTCATATTTGGTGTGTCAGGAGCAAGGTCGTTCCCTCCTCTTCAGGGCCATGGAACTTCCCAGGAGAAGAACTTTTTGGCACCCTCACTTCCCAGAAGTTGCTGCTTTTAGTCAGGTATGGGAAGGTCTGTGGTGTCTTGTTTCAGGTACTGGACTGCAAATGTCTTCAATGTGAAATAATCTTCATGTCAAACCTGGATTCTGAGTGGACATGGACACACACACACACACACACACACACACACACACACATCGTCATCATCACCACCTGACCCCTACCTTTTCGCCAGGCTTTTCAAACTTTAAAACTCCGCACTAGGCATGGCGGCATATGCCTGTAATCCCAGCACTTGGTAGGCTGAGGCAGAAGGATTGCTGTGAGCACAAGACCAGCCTGAGCTACACAGTGAATTCAAGGTCAGCCTGCACTACAAAGTGAGACCCTATCTCAAACAATCTCCCCCAAAGAGAAAACAAACCCAAAGCAACAAGAAAAAACCCTTTAAACTCAGCTATAGAGCTGGGTGTGGTAATGTGAAATGGCAAAGCGGCTTGGATTTGCACTCCCTCAGTGATTAGCACGGTCCTTTGTCTCATGTGCTTGCATATCTTCTTAGGAAAATATCAAAGTCTTTTAGCCATTTTTGAGCCACAGTGTCTGTTTTGTTCTTGTTGAGTTTTAGAACTTGCTCATGTAATCTGTTTTTTTTGTTTGTTTTTTTTTTTTGCGGTACTGGGGATCAAACTCAGGACCCTGCGCTTGCTAGGCAAGTGCTTATTCCACTGAGCTATATCCCCAGCCCCTGCTCACATAATCTGAAAATATATGATTTGCAAATATTTCTTGCATACTGTGGGTTGACTTTTGAATGTGTTGATAGTGTTTTTTGACACATAAAAATTTGCATGAAGTCTAATTTGTTCTTTCCTTTTGTTGCCTACTGCAAATGACTTCGATAGACATGTTTTCTACCATTATTATTTTTTTAGTGTTCTTTTCTTCCCTTTCTGTGTTTCTTCTCCTCCTGGAGCTCCCGTGATACATGTGTTGGTCCTCTTGATTTTCTTTCACAGGTCTCAGGCTGTGTTTGGTTTTCTTCAACATTTTTTTTTTCCTGTTACTCAGCCTCAAGAATTTCCATGGTATTGCCTTCAAGTTTGCTACTTCTTTCTTCTAGCTACTCAAATCCAAATTTGAATCTCTCTAGTGAATGTTTCACTTCTCTTAGTATAATTTTACTTCCATAATTTTTTTTGTTTTGTTTTTTGAAGTTTGTTTTAAGTCTCTTTATTAGTGCTTTCATCTGTTTGTGCTTTGCTTCTTGACTTTCTGTACATCTTTCTTTGGGTTCTTTGAGCACCTTTAAGGTGGTTGCTTAAAAATCTTCGTCTGGTAAATCCGCTGTCCAGGTCTTTTTCACAGGCAGTTTCTGGTGATTTATTTTCCCCTTTTGAATGGTTATACTCTCTTCTGTCTTCCTAGGCCTTGTGATTTTGTTGTCATTGTTGAAAAAACTGGACATTTGAATCTAATAATGTGATCACTCCAGAAATCAGATTCCCTTCCTCCTCCCCAAAGTTTGCTGTTTTTCTTAACGTTATTGCTTCTGTCTCCTGTTTTGATTTTGAGCTTGCTGTAGGCTGCCTCTGTGCCAGGGGTAAGGCTGATATATAAACATGACATCTCCCTGGTTTTCTCTGAGCCTGTATTCTCCTTGGTGTGCATGATCACTTTCAACTTTCCTCATATACATAGTCTCCATTGAATGTCCTAGTGTTTAATGCCTAGCTCCCAAAAGTTGAAAGGGAAAAGAAAAAAAGGGTGTGGGGTAAAAAGTTCCCTTAAATCTGCTGGAAATCACCACAGCTAGAAGGGCCAGGCCTTAACAATTGAGGTGGGCCCAGCGACAGTGGCTGACATCTCTGTGTCTGCACCTTTGTGATCAGAAGCAGCAATCAGCAGAGCACAGGTCCGTGATGTTGGGAGAAGAGGGTCCTTTTGCACCCGCAGTTGCCTGACAAAAGGGCAGAGTGTGGGGACAGAGCTGGGGCTGACCGCAGTGACTGCAGTCCACCGTCTGTGGCTAGCATATGTGAGGCCCTAGTTTCGTGCTGCAAGGCTGAAGAAAAGAAACAAACACAAATGAATTGTGGTAAAATGTTACCATTGGCCAGCAATGTCTTTACTGAAAAGGGCAAAAAAAAAGCCAGAAACTTCCCTACCCCTAGCAATCCCCAATGCTTCCCCAGGGTGCACGGTCCCCACTTGTGCTGACAGTGGCTCAGGGGGTAGATTGCAGCCCCTCTCTCACTGTCTCCAAAGACCCCACACATGGAAGCAGGCCTGAACACTGGGCCATCAGTGTAAGGTAAGGGCGGGAGCAGGAGTAGCAGACATGCTACCTTTGGTTCCCGGTGTTCTTCTTTCAAGAATTAAGAGTAGGCGGAAATCTTTTGTCTATGCTTTTCTGTGTCCCTTTGTTGCTATCTAATTACAACTTCAAAAAAAGTCAAAGTCAAGTCTGGCAGACCACCAAATACTTGTGTTAAGCAGGAGAACAATTGTCCTTGCCCAGGAGAGTGAACTAAACCTTCACAGCTATTCCTAGGCAGTAGAGCCTGGCTCTAGTTCATTTAGCACATTGCCAAGTCTTGCAGGCTGGGTCAACAGCCAGTGTACCTCTTCCTCAGAAGAGAGTGGTGGGAAGACACCGATGACAGGAGAATGTGACCTGCAAGACAGGCTAGGTCCTGAGGAGGCCTCTGGCCACGTGAGGCTTACACAGGTTTGCCTACGTGTCCATTCATATAAAATAAACCAAATTAATTTTTTTTTTGTCTTTTTGAGACAGGATCTATGCAGCTCAGGTTGGTCTTGAATTCACTTTGTAGCCCAGGCTGTCCTCGAACTTGCAATGATCCTTCTGTCTCAGCCTCCCAAATGCTGGGATTAGAAGTGTGCACCACCACACCTGGCTAATAAATCAAATTAAGTGAAACAACATACATGAAACTTGTAAATTTAAGTTTTTGTCATTAGCTACATTAGATAGGAGCTGGTCTCTACAGATCCCTAACAACATAACAGGGAGATTCTGTCTCACACACACATATGCGTGCACACACACACATACACACACACACACCCACCATACAGAGAGGGGAATGAAGTTTAGATAAAAGAATTTCTTCTCCGAGTCTCACAAATGTTATGTTTTGTGTGCGGGGGGGGGGGGGCGGTAGTACACACCAGAGAAACATGAACAAGGAAACACGGAGGTGCTTTCCTAAGCTCTCCAGAAACTGCACCTATGGGAGCCATCAGAAAAACCATGTCTGCTGGGCATTTCTTTGAGAGACCCCTCCTGTGTCTCACCAGGGGCTGTCTTGTTGTTTGGCTTGCTGTCTTGTACCATGGGATTTGCTGAGAGTTCCTCTTGGCCCTGGCTGCTGTGTGATCCTGACTGGCAGAACTGCCCACATGCTTGAAGCTGGCCGCAGGGGGAAAACCAAAGAGGAATTTTCTGCTTTCAGTTGCAGCACTAGGGATCCTTTTTCTCAGAATTAAGCCTTTTACACAGAAGTAAAACAAAATGAAACAAAGCAGAGGAAGTTTTTAAGGGAGAAAAGGAATAAAAGAAGAGGCAGGGGAATCTGAAGGTTGTTCCGAGATTCTTTTCCACTGGCCACGGTGGACATGAAATCCGAAAGCCTTCACAGCCTTCATATTCATGGGAACACCAGTCACACCTCATTCTACGCCTGCAGTGACTGCAGGGTGTCACAGATAGTCTGAGGAAAACTCACTCACCCACTCATTTATTTAGTAGCTCTTTGTGGAGATGTCACTGTGTCACATGTTGTACTAAATGCTGGGACCTGTAGATGTATAAAGCGACACAGGATGCTGCTACCTTCCAGGAGCTTCCAGTCCAGTGCAGAAGGTAGGCAATATACCAGTAAAGAAACCAGTGACTCACACGCGATCCTGCCAAGCTCTGCAGGGTGCTGTGATGAACAGTTAGGAAACCTCAGATGGGGTGGTCACCCAAGGCCTTTGCAAAGAAATTACCCTTAAGCTGGAAGCAAAAGCATGGATGATGATCGGGCGGGGGGTGTGGAGGGTAGGATTTCAGATGGTGGGGAACATTGGAACAGTAGGACAACGTCAGACTGACACCTTGCCTTTGGCACAGCCAAGAAGCATGGTTTCAAGAACACTAAAGCTTCAATTGCTGAAGAAACCTTTCCTGCTCCTTGAAAAGTCAGCTAACTCTCCACCCTTGGGAGGCTGAGGCAGGAAGATCAGCTCGGATTTGAGGCCAGTCTAGGCTATTGTGAGGAACCACTCAGACTGCTTCAAAGTTCAGGGGGCATCTAAGGACACCTGAGGATGTGATCCAGCTTGTGTAGCACAGACCAACAGTGGGATACAGCTCTCTAACCGGGACTTAGTACAGGTAAACATACATGCACTGGCTATGGCACTGTGTAAGAATGTAAATGTGTGATAACAACCTGTATAAGAATCGTACAACAGAGACACAACCAACTCTTGCTCCTGCCCTCTGCTCTGCTCCATGCTGCCTGTGGCTGCTGATGTCTTGCACATGTGTGTTCTTTAACCTGGGGACCTCACCCAGGAAAATCGCCCTTGCCCCCACCCCCAGCAGGCTGACAGCTACATAGCGAGCTCAAGGCCATCTTGAACTACACAGTGAGATCCTGTCTCAACACAAACAAAAAGAGAGGAAAAAGCAAATCTTCCTTGCATTAAAACTATGTTAACTAACAGGGTGATGGAGAATCAAGCCTGGAGATGGAGTTGCTGGCTTGGAAGGAGGAAGAGGCCTTTGCAAGCTGGGATTGGCGAGAAGACAGGTGCTCCTGCAGGCTCCCAGAGGGCACACGGCCCTGAAGGTGTGGTGAGTGTGGTCCTCTGAGTCCTACTCCAGACTTCTCTAAAAACAGAAGATTAAAAAATAATTGCTGTTTTAAGCCATTAAGTTTTCAATAATTTTTTTGTGTTTTTTTTATTTTAAAGACAAAAGAATGGAGACATGTGAACCAGAACAAGCCATAAACAATACAGAAAATACAAAATTATACAGAACATAGCAGGGAATTAGCACTGGATGCTATATTACATAATGTCATCTTCACACTAGTTAACACACAAACATTAAAAGAAATACCAAATTATAGAGAAGATAGTAGGGAATCAGCACTGGATGCTGCATAACATAAAGTTATCTTCGCTTCTGTTAATACAAAAACAATTGAGGAAATACAAATTATAGAGAATGTAGAGGGGAATTAGCTCTGAATGCTGTCCTACATAATGTTACCTTCACATGTTACTCAGTTACACAGATGATGGCCGATTTGATCATTCAGTTTTTCTCCTCCCTCATCTCTGTTGCCCTACCACTCAATCAGTCATCTTCCCTGTGATAATAACTAGGAGCTGGAGATATAGCTCAGTGGAATAAGTGCCTGCCTAGCAAGCGCAGGGTCCTGAGTTCAATCCCCAGTACCGCCAAAAAAAAAAAAAATTCTTCTACCTGTGATAATAACTGTATTCCTGGGTTTATCTATACCCCTGGACTCTCACCTTGGGAAGAGATATAGCTGCCTCAGACTATACTATAGCATACATGGGTGTATACAAACTGCCATGGTTGGAGGTGGAAAAGCACCTATGCTCACAGTGGACCGCCCGGCTCTGTCCCATCACCATGCTATGGGTGGGGGCAGGTCCAGTCCGTGGGGCACCCTTAGCAGGGGCCAGAGCGGAGCAGCCGCGGGGCCCACAGCGGAGCAGCCGTGGCTGTGGGGCCCTCAGTGGAGCTTCCGTGGGCCCCCCGGTGGAGCAGCTGTGGGGGCCTCGGCGGAGCAGCCATGGGGCACGCGCCCCCATTGGGGTGCCCTCGGTGACCCGCTTAGCTCTGTCCCGTTGCCTCGATGCCAGAGGCCCTTTCTTCTCCTCCTCCCTCCTCCTGATGTCCAGTATTACCATTCCCCATCCCTTGAAGCTGGGCATTGGATGAACTTACGATGCTTGGTATAAGGGCTTGAAATCTCCCCGGCCCGTTCTCACTGTGTTAGTTCAGGGTATGAACTCAGTTTAAAGGTCAGTTCTAGAATAGAGTTGGAGGATTTTCTCGGGTTTGCTGTAGAGTATGTTGTTGTTTTTCAGACTCCCGGTCTGCTGCTTTTCATCTAATTTGTTGCTATGGGTTCACTCAAGGTCCACACGTTCAAGCTGTAAGGAGACCCTCTTGGTGCTCAGATTAATAGTTTGGGGTGAGTCCTGAAGACTGTGGATTTGTCCCATCGTTGCCAGGAACAGGCAGTGCTTGCTCAAGCTGCTGAGACTCAAGGTGCTCCCAGAGAGTGTTCAGGGTGGGAGCTGAGTTCCGGCAACCCAGCTCGTGCTTCCTGCCTGATGTTGGAGTGAGAAGGGCGTGGAGCCACACAATCCACCTCCATCTGCATCTCCTTCCCATTGCAGTGCTGGTGGCCCCATCCGCTCCTCGGCTGGATCCCTGGGAGCCGCCGCGGCTCACCGCTGAGGTTCCCTGCTGCTCTCCGCCAGTAGCTGCTCACCTAGCTGAGAGGCAGGGGGTCACTGCCTAGAGGCAGGCATGGTGGACTGTGTACTAGTTGCATTGATTCTCTCCAGGCACTGATTAGGAAGGTTGCCGCAGGGTGGGGACTCTGCCCCAGTGGCTGTCACAACCTCTCATTCTCACACTGGGTTCAACAACTGCTCCGGACCACCACTGCCTCTTTTCCTGGCTGCGCCCTCCTCTCTCCAGCCCTGGACCAGCTCTCGGAGCTCTGCCCTCCCCTGGCCGAGTTGGGAGGCTTCCGTGAGCATGGGTCTCCGAAGCTGAAGCTGCGAATGCTGGAACGAGGATGCGGGCCATGGGTGTGTTTGGAGCGGTGACTTCCTCCTTCTCCTCTCCCCCCGACTGTGCCAGGGGGATCTCCGGTCCTTTCCTCCAGCGGAGGTTTTGCTTAGTCTTTCCGAGGGCTTCAACTCCCATCTCAGACCCTTCCTGAGTTCAGGATACCCACCTCTTTCCCTTCTGTCCTTCACATGTTGCTATATTCCTATATTCCTTTGTCTGAGTGGCATTCCTCCAGGAGGTTCTCTTTCTGCTGCCTACCCGGTCGCCATCTTGAAGTCCTCTTGTAAAATTTATTTAGTTATCTGTTACTTTCTAGTGAATTGACCATTATATTTCTAAAGTTCTGAAATGGCCAACAGACCATAGAAAGATACCACTTTAGGCTCCTGCTTGAAACCAACAGCTTCAGGAAACTGCTGGCCTTGATTCAGGGCCATAAGTTTTCAATAATTTTTAAATAGCAGACTTGAAAATTGAGCCCAAACTTTATACATGGGTTTAGCTGGATCACTTCCGCTGCTATGTGGAATGCCGTTGTAGATGCTCTTTGTCTAAGTTTTGAAATTATACGTGGGCTACTCACTTATGTCATTGCATATAAATCTGTAGTTTATACAGCTTCATTAGTTTTCTACAGAGTGACTCTACCGTAATTTATTTCTCTAGCCTCCTACTGGGGAAGCATTGTGTCATTTCCAATTGTTTTGCTATTATAGATTATGTTGCAATGAATATATCTGAATTTGTGCATGTGTAAGAGTAATAAGCCATTGGGATAATGAGTCTGATATGAAGTCAGGTTTTCCCTTAAGGGGAGTGGAATGGTGGGATTGCAGGGTACATGCATCATTAATTTTATTATACATGCTAAATTGCTTTGCAACGCAGTTCTACTAATTTAAACTCCTCCAGCAGTACATGGAGTCTCCTATTTCCCTACAAACTCAAATTTGACTTGTAAATTTTTGCCAATATAATGATCTCTTTTTAATTTTAATTTGTATTTTCCCGATTACTTGCAGAGATGAGCATGTTTACATATGTTTATTGGCTGTTTGTCTGTCTGGATAACAGTACAGTGCAGGAGAGGCAGTCCTGACTTTCCCAGGACAGTGACCCAGGGGGAACTGTGATTGGACCCTGATGGATCTTCATGGTTGTCTAAGTAGGATTTATTAAATTTAAGTAACTTGAGATGAAATTTGCATGAGGATGTGCTGAATATCTATTGAATCATAGCAGATAAAATACAAGTCATCCTGTTTCATTTCTTTACACCAAAAATTTAAAAACTATTGCAGTTCTGAGGAATCTGAGCCCGGCTTTTTCCCTATTTTCTTTTTCATGTTGGTGTTACTGGGGGGTTGAATCCATGGCCTCACACATGTGAGGTTTACCACCCTGCACCCTAGCCGCTTTTCACCTGTATTTTAACACAGGGGAGGTCGTTAAATTGTTCCAGGTAGACTACGGCTTGGAATACTCCTGCCTCAGCATTCAGAGTATCCGAGATGATGATGATGATTGTCTTTTTGAGACAGGCTCTCGCTATGCAGTTCAGGCTGGCCTTGAGCTCACTTTGTAGCCCAGGCTGGCCTCAAACTCGCAACGATCCTCCTACCTCAGCCGCCTGAGTGATGGAATTGCAGGCGCGCGCCACCACGCCCGGCTGAGTATCTGAGATTATAAATGTGCTCCGCTCTCTCCCGCTTTTTACATTTGTAATTTTGCAATCAAACGTCAGTAACAAGGACCTATTTTTCATTAAACAATGAACGTATTCTCAATTCTAATCAGTTCACTTAAGAGGAACAAAAACGCGTCTAACAATAAGACTGCCGTTTTGAAAATGTTCAGAGGTATTTAATTCTTAGTTTATAAAGCAAAAATCACACGTGTGTGGCAGTGCTGGGGTGTTCTTCTCGTTGGTGTTAACGCTGCGGTGCGTGGGTAGTCGCTCATTCCGGAGACCGATGGATCCAATGGCTTTTATTTTTCCCTTCAGTCAGAAATTGAAATTTGTCAATCAGAAATTCCAGAAGCAGAGTAAGGAAAACCGCATTGCTCTCCGCGGTAGCCCTGCGCCCTCTAGTGGAAGCAGTACGAACTTGCAACATGAAAGACGGTCGTCTACACTGCAGAATACAATAAAAGAGTTGTTTCTGCGTTTCTACTTTGTGACTACAGAATTACACTTAATTGGTAAAGATTTCAAATTAATGTGTCTTTCCGTCTTCGTTCGTATGGCGGTGAGTATCCCCGCCTGTCAGATTAATGTGTTTTATATATACCTATGTCTATTTATCTAGACATCAGTCTATGTCATCTGTCATAGATAAACACAGCTACAGACAAACAGAGGAAAAGTAGATACAGGTTGTAGGCTTATTTTCCTCCTGTCCTCCTCTAAGTTTTTTTTTTTTTTTTTGAGACAGGGTCTTGCTATGTAGTTCAGGGTGGCCTTGAGCTCACTTTACAAAGTGAGCTGGCCTTGACCTCGAAAAGATCCTCCTGCTTCAGCCTCCCAAGTATTGGGATTACAGGTGTGCACCACCACGCCTGGCTCCTCTTCTAAGTTTTTGTGACATGGAAATACCCTCAGTGAAGTTTTGTATACTGAGGCTTGAACCCAGGGCCTCCGAGTGTGCTTTACCCACGTAGCACGAGCTACGTCGCCAGCCCTTTTTATTCTGAGACAAGATTCCTGCCTTAGGTTTAGTATCTGGGGCTGTAAGCATGCACCTCGTTTGCCCAGCTCAACAAAGAGGTGGACTTTTTATTCTTCATTGAGCTCAGGGCCTTCACACTGAGATACATCTCCAGCCCTTTTTATGTTTTATTTTGATTCAGGATCTTGCTAAACTGCTAGATTGCCCAGCCTGGGCTTGAACTTGCAATCCTCCTGCCCCAGCTTCCCAGAAGAAATACATATTCTTGGGTCCTGTCCCAGATCTACTGAATCAAAAACTTAGGCTGGGCTCTGCCTTGCGCCCCCAATCTGCACTCTCAATTTACAGATGAGAAGCCTGCGATTTGAAAAGATTAAGTTACTTGTTCTAGAAGAGTGACTGGCTATTGGCAGGGCTAGGTATTAAAGCCAACGCGCTTGGAATCCCCGGTCCGGGGAGCTTCTGCTTTGCTACCCTGCCACCCCTTGGTGCTTGGGTGCGTGTCTTCTCAGAGGCTCTGAGCTTCTTGAGTGGTTTGTAAATACCAGTCAGTAGGCGAGGTGGATGAGCCAGTGAATGAAAACAGCCGCTAGTCACAGGGCGGAGCCGAGCCGGGCACACGCTGATCAGACCGCACGTCAATCACTAGTGGAAAACCGGGCGTCCGGGAAACGGGTGTCCGAGGTCTCCGGGAGAACCGCAGCGTTCAGCGTTTGCCAGTTCAATGAATGAACTTCAGTCTGTCACACTATGGTGTTTCTAAGAGACTCCCTTAAAGTTAACTGTTGTCGCTGTCAATTTTAATTGACTGCGCCAGGGCTCACTGCCAATTTTTCTGCCTTCTGTCTAGGAAAGAAAACAATTGCTTTTGTTTGTAATCACCTCGAAGACCCACTTGGGGCAAAAGAAAACTCCTTGAACGTGAGCCCGACGCTGCAGTAGAAAGAGGACCTGTGATCCTCGGGTGTTTGTAGTTTTACAATAACGGAAGTGTCCGATTGTGAAGTTTCCCTTTTTTACTCCATGAAGCAAATACTCGACTCAGAGTTTTCTTTCCAGTTTAACATTTGCTTCTTCTTTTTAAATTCTTTTAAATTTACACCATTCTGTACTTCTTAAGTTAAAAACAATTATATATCCAGGTTATGAATTTGTAGTGACTCAGGGGCATAAGCACCTGCCTGGCAAGAACAAGGTCCTGAGTTCAATTCCCGACACCAAAAAAAAAAAAAAAAAAAAGGAATTTGTAGTGAGAAGTTGCGTCTTGCGGCTGGGGGCAAGGGCCGGGCCTGACTTTCTGGGTGTGAATCCAGCGTCTTCTGGGAGTGGGGATAAACAAGAGGTAACCTGACAACCATTAAAGATCCCCAGCACGGCTGAGATTTGTGGCCATTTATCTTTTTCTTCTGGGCTCTGCGTGGTTTCTTTTGTCCAGTCTTCTATCAGGTTGGTTTTTTTTTCCTTTTAGAATCACAGTTAGTCAGGTGTTGTGAATCCCAATTCTTTGCCAGTTATAGTCTCTATAAATCTTCCATCTGTGGCTGGTTTTTCCTTCTGCTTATGGTGCATTTTGATGCCGTCAACTGCATCAGCTTTTCCTCCTCTGGCTTTTGTTCCTTGTGTGTTTTAAAAGAAATTTCTCCCTAACCCAAAGGTATAAAGTTATTTTTCCTTATATATATCTTAAAGGCTTTGTAGCTTATGCTTTGGCTTAGCAGATTTTTATCTTTCATTCATGTGGAATTTATTTCTGTGTGCATTGTGAGGTATGGTTTAATTTCATTTTTTCCAATGGGGTAGTTACCCCCAAAGCACTTATTCTTTTATTTTTCCTTTTTTTGTCTTTTTGAGACAGGGTCTTGCTATGCAGTTTGGGCTAGGCTTGCACTCAATTTGTAGCCTAGGCTGGTCTCAAACTTGCAACGATCCTCCTGCCTCAGCCTCCTGAGTGCCGGGATTACAGGTGTGTGCCACCACTCCTGACTAAAGCACTTATTCAATAGGGCCTTGTTTCCCAGTCTGGACAACGTCTGATCCACATGACTTTCCAAAAATACTTCTTGCTCATTTATACCTTGGCTAGTCTTGACTCTAATAGTTTTAACAATGTTCTTTAATTTGGTTCTTTCTAGTGTTTTCTCAGGATTAATTTCTGCCCTAAGATTTTTACTCGGATTGTTACAGAAATGATGAGTCTTTCTTAAAGCATCCTGATAGGAGTGTGCATTTACTTGTATTATTACTGACAATGTATTGCTCAGTTGGCAAGTTGGAATTTATCAGATTCTTACCTATAGACTTTTTTTTTTGTAATTAATAAGAACATGGCGAGGAGCTACTTTGACAGTGTGTAAATCTCTTGCTTCTCACCTGACTTTCACTCGGTATGAGCACCCCTGGTCCCTTAGCAGGAAAGAGGGGTCATCTTTTGTTTTCTAAAAATGTCTGTGCCAGACAATAGCAAGAGAGCCTTCTTGTCCAGGACGGGATCCATGATGCTATGATAACAAACAGCCTTGGAAGCGCAGAAACGTAAGCGGCAATGGCTTGTGTATTTGATTCTCCGAGTTTGCTGTGGGTTCTCAGGGGTGTGTGCTCACTCTGCTGGAGGCTGCCTGAGGTCCTTCTAGACCCAGCTTCCACAGCCAGTGAGGCGGAAAAAGTGAATGAGGTAAACTGCATGTTGACTCTTAAGCTCCTGCCTAAATGGAACACATCAGCTATCCCGTATCTCACTGGCCAAGTAAGCTGCATAGCTGGACACAGCGAGCATAATCCTGCCCTGTGCTCGGAATGTTTGTGAACAGCTCCCAGGGCGTCAGTGCCTTGTGTTAGAGTCCAGTTTCAGCCCAGTCTAATACTGTAAATTGAACTACTTGTCCCGGGAATCTTTCAGAAGACGTTCTGTACTTCCACCCCTGTCAGCTCAGGTTTGGCCCTGTGACTGCCTTGGCCACTGGAACATGAACAGAATTGATGGGGAACAATTTCTGGATAGAAGCTTAAGACCGGGGTGTGAATCATCCCAGCATCTGTCAGTAATTTCCCTTCTTGTCCTGACCCTCCACGGTGAGTCTGGAGGGTCCCCCTGGGTACCTGCTCCTTCATCCTGGGGTCTAGGAAGAGAGGACACGAAGCCAAGTTGAGCAGAGACCGCTGACCCTATAGAGACGTGGCTGCTACGCAAGCTCGGCGTCATGTGCGCGAGGAGTAAGTGCAGTCAGCGTGAGGTGTTCTAAGCCCCTGAGATACAGCGAGTTGGGATGGGGGCGGGACGAGGGTGGCGGGGGCAACTTCAGTGGGTGCTGCACAATGCAGGGAACAAGGCAAGTGCTACTTCATGCTGTTTTTAAAAACACATTAAAATTAACGCCAAAAAAATCCCTGGGGAAGAAAACAGCAAAAGTTTGCACCAAGACAAGATGAAGAGCGGACCCAGTAAAGTGTAGGATGGCGTCTGATGCAACTGAACCAACCCCAGCTAGAGATTCAGCGAACCGAGGTCAGGGCGCGCGAAGGCAACAGCGTCAGTCAGAGGACCACGCTGGGCCTGGTTTTGTTCTGAGTGAGTTTTTAATGGCTTTAAACACGTCAAGCACGGCAGATAATCAGATTGCAAAGAAGAGTTTAACAGTAAGAGAAAAAATCAATGAGCGTATTTTAGAAATCTAGGCCTGACCTGCACCATCTGTGGAAGGATCAGGGGCCGGTTCCGGAGGCCCTGAAACCCAACAGGGGAATTCCTCTCCCGTCTGCCGTTCTGGGAACTAAAACGTCAGTGTGGGCGCCCTCAGAAGTTCAGGTCAACTGTGTTTTCCATTTTCATCTCCAAAAGCTAAATAAGCTAATGTTTACAGCCATTCACACCTGTTTTAAGAAAGATAGACCATAGACATGCCAGAGTCACACTGTCTAGGTAAAGATTAAACAGCAGATTGAGGTAGCTGGCTGCATATCTTGAGCAATAGACAAAATGAGCCTTGTTTAACTTCTCTCAGCAATCTGAGAATATTTCAGTTACTCTGGGATTGATAAACCCTGTGGTTGTAGTGCAAGGGACAAAGTTTATCCTCCAGAAAGTGAGTCATTGGCAAAAGATCAGGCTCTCATAATATTCTCAAGTGCTTCAGGTAGACTTTCAAAAGATATTACACGAGCCGTTTCCGGGCGCTCACCTCTCCCCTGCGCCCTGTGGCCCTCTGTGTGGCGGAGCAGCCGGGTTAACTGCTTCTCTCTCTTCCAATGGACGATGTCTCCCTGCGGGGCGCGAGAGCGTGGTCTCCCGTCAGTGCGGAACGCCTTAGGCGACGGCGTAGAGTAACCCTCTGCCTTCAGGGAAGTTAGGAAAGGCGGAGACCTTCGGTGTTGACGCGCTGAGAGTTTTAGTGGCCAGCCGGTCATCTCTGACAGATTAATTTCCTTGTGATGTTTTAAAATCATGGCATAACCTCCAATTAGAAGATTACACTTAAAACTTTTGAGAGATACGATTTTGAATACTACTGCCCTCTTAAAGTTCACCATATTTTTCTTGGGATCAGCGAGATTCTGCAACCATGATCTTGCATGAAAGTTTACTGGAGCAGATAGAACAATATTACAGAGCCAGAATTCTGTCATCTTTTAGGGGGCATCAGCAAACCGGAAGTCCTCCAGCCATATACCATTCCTAATAGTCCACCTCTTTGCTACTTGTTCATGGAAGAGTGGGAGAGTCTCTAAAATATTTCAGCCTCTCCACATATCTGGGGAATCAGTAAGACTGCCAATGAGAACTGTTTTTGAATCCTGCAGACGGCTTTTAGACTCTGCACATTGCAGGGCCTACGAGGGTGAAGAACATATACAATAATGTTGCCTCAAAAGAGGGCTGAGAATCCTCAGGCACAAAGTAGAACTTCACAAGTTAAGAATCCTCTTCAAACCAATCTCTCAGCCTGGAAAGTAAAACAGAAACCAAACAACTCAAAGACCATCTTGAAACAAAATCCAGTGGAAGCTCACGAATATCTGGATGATCGAGCGGAAGACACACTGCAGATAGCACTGCAATACTTTGAGAAAGGTCCCATTAAAACTTTGTCCAGTAAAAATAAAATTTTGGAAAAATACTTGAAAACAGTGGAAAATGTGGCTTGGAAAAATGAGTTAGCTCCAGAAGCAATAGACATTTTATTGAATGTGGCACTCAGTGGCAAATTTGGAAATGCTGTAAACACACAGCTATTGAAGTATATGATTCCAGCAACTTCAATACCAGAAGATTCTGTGGTGAAGGCAGTCTGCTGGCTCTGTGCTGGCAAGTGTTCCAGTACCACCAAATTACTTTTTTATCATTGGTTGGTTGCAATGTTTGACTTCATTGATCATAAGGAACAAATGAACTTGCTTTATGGCTTCTTTTTTGCTTCACTGCAAGATGATGCACTGTGTCCTTATGTCTGCCACTTGTTATATTTACTCACCAAAAAGGAAAATGTCAGACCATTTCGTGTGAGAAAACTGCTTGATCTTCAGGATAAAATGGGAATGCAACCACATCTCCAGGCTTTGCTGTCACTGTATAAGTCCTTTGTTCCTACTCTGATTTCTATATCTTTACCTACAAGGAAGATCTACTTTAAGAATTCAAAGGATTTATGGAATTCAGCTGTGCTTCCTGTGAGACTTAGAAACCAGAGTCCTCTTTCAGAACCTCTAAAACTGACATTAGGTCCAGCCAATTTCAATCCTTTAAAAAGAAAATGGAATTCTCATTCAGTTATACCAGTGCTAAATTCTGGTAGCTGCACTAAAGAATGTGGAAAAAAGGAGATGAGTCTTTCTGATTGTCTCAGTTGGGATAGATCACTTCCCCTGGAAAGGCTTCAGAGCTTCCCTCTACTCTTACAAAACATTTACTGCTTAGAGCTGCCCTCTCAGATGGGCTCTGTGCTAAACAGCTCTCTGCTACTTTAATATATTAATTGTGTCAGAGATGAATCACTCTTACTGAGGCTCTACCACTGGCTGAGTCAGACATTACAAGAAGAATGTATTTGGTATAAAGTGAATAGTTATGAACAAAGGAAAGAGTTTACCAACTTCCTGGACACCAGTATCAGAGCAGAGTGCTTCTTACAAGAGGGATTTTATTCCTGTGAAGTTTTCCTGTATAAGAGCATTCCTCTCTGGGATGGTGTCTGTTGTCAGTCACAATTCCTTGAACTTATGAGCTGGATTCCTTTTAGTAGCTTCTCTGAGATGAAGCTGCTACTTTTTGACCATTTAGCACGGCTTTTCTTTACATCAACCATTTATTTCAAGTGTACTGTTCTTCAGAGTCTGAAAGAGCTACTACAGAATTGGCTGTTGTGGCTCTCTACGGACCTGCACAAGAAGCCTGTGATGAGCAGCCTTCTGGAGACAACTTTGGGTGCATCCTTGAACTCAGTGTCAAAACTGATTGACTATGTAGGGTGGCTGTCCACTACTGCAATGCGCTTGGAGAGCAGCAGTACGTTCTTGCTACACTTTATTTTGGATTTCTATGAGAAGGTATGTGATATATATATAAACCATGACCTTCCACTAGTGGTGTTGTTTCCTCCTAGGATCTTCTATTCTTCACTTCTCAGTCTGGATACCAGTATCTTGAACCAGCTTTCTTACATTATGCACAGGTATCATAAAAATTTGATTGCTGCAAAGAAACATGAGTTAGTACAAAAGGCAAAATCAGAGTTCAGTTTCAGCACCAAGACTTGTCAACAGTTTAATTACTACTTGACAACCATGGTTGGTTGCTTGTGGACATCAAAACCATTCAAGAAAGGAATGTATATTGAACCCAAAATCCTAGAAAAAAATGGAGTAGCAAAGTATAAAAACAGCTTAAATTTAGTTCATTATCCTTCTCTGTTGAGCTATGCTGCTTCCTTTTTGCTAGAGGAAAGCCCAGAAGAAAGGACAATAAACATAAGCTCTATTCGGGAGGACAAATGGCACTGGTATTTGGACTATTTATTTTCAGAGGGGTTCCAGGGCTTGAAATTTTTCATAAGAAGTAGTATTCATTATTCTTCTGTCTCTCAATCAGAAAGCATAACCACAACAATCAACATTAAACGATGACAGTTGGCATAAGCAAACAGCAGGCCAGACTAAATCCTTCCTTGTTGCTGGAGAGGCCAATAAGCTCAATTTCAGTTTCCATATCCAATTCCCTAATAAGACTGTTATCTTCAAGAAGTACTCAGATTGGCCTGATCATGGCCCAGGAAAATCCTGGCGTGGCTGCATTTATTTTTCAGGAGTAACGCTTTTAGCCTACTTGTGAAAAATCATCTTTTCAATCGTCAGGATTTACCTTTCACCAAATTATACGTGAAGAGACACATATGCTTTGTGATGGGATTGTTTCTGTATTTTTGTGTACTATAAGCTGCTTTGATGGGAGACAGATAATATACAATGGTAGTTAATTCACAGACATACTCATGCAAAATAGTCTGCCTCCTCAGTGAAAACTCTACTGATACTGCCGTATTTCTTACATGAACAGTGCCAGCACCAAATTAATAGAATACAGTGTTTATGACTCTTAAGAGCCTGAAGTAGCTGAGTGTTTCTTAGGCCTTTAACTGGTACAGTTTAATGGGAGAAAGGAGAGAGAACTATGAGGATAATCGAGATATTTTTGGTAATGGTGGTTTGGTTTCATGAGACTGCTCAATTTTTTGGTGTATATATGTACATACCTAGTTTTAAAATATTAAAGTCTATACACTTTAACAGCATTTTTACTTGGAAAAAATTCTGAAGCTTTAAAAAAATTTTCATAGTAGCGAGAATGTATTGCTTAAAATTTACTATAAAATTTTTCTTACAGAATTACTCTCCCCTTTTAATAAAATTCATGCCACTTGAGAGGGAAAAAATGAGTACCTGTTGCTAACATCCATTATGAAGAATAACCATTAATTTCAACAATAAAAATTCATTTTTGAAAAAAAAAACAAACAAAGATATTACACACTTTGTGCAAACCTCAAAGGCTGAGAGCAAGATGAACTCTGCAATCTGTGGTCTGCAGCCTGAAACAGGGCCTGTGGCACAGCAGATATTCAACGGGGAAGCGTCTAGTGAAGAGCTTTAGTGAAGTTTCAGTGGAAGTTTGTCGCACACTAGACTGTAAAAATGTTCTCTATTCATTTGCAGAATGTGCTCCATTTTGGAAAAAATATTTTAGAAATACATCAGGAAATATGAACCTTTGCAATGAAATTATTTCACTAGTTTTTCTGGCAGTTGAACAACATAGACCATGACTTCCTTGTTGTAGCTGCTTGGCAATATCATCACTTTTTGCCTAAACGAAGGACTTTTTAAGCAGGAGACTTGGAGTCAGGAAGAAAGAACTCAAGTTTCCTTTCAATGGCAACTTAAAAATGTAAGGCTGGACGAGGACCTGACTCTCCCAGGACCCAACCTGTCTGCTGGCAGAAGCACTGCTCTCAGCTCAGCCCCGGGGCCCTCAGCAAACACAGGATGTCATAAAAGAGGTAAGATGGAGAGTGGAACCCTCCAAATACCTGGACGTTTGAAGACACCCAAACATTTACAGCAGACGCCCCAAGGACTTGGCCCACTGAGGTACAAGGCATCCAGAGAACCCTGACACTGGTGTTTACTAAGAGCCCCCACCTAACGTCCTTTGCCATCTCTCAAGCCCTACAAAAAGGTCCCTTCTCTTTGCTCCCGACAGATGGGCTTCTTGGCCTCTCTCCCTGCATCTATGAGCAATAAATTCCATGCCATGTTGCCTTTTTTTTTTTTTTTCTGTCTTTTTGAGGCAGGGTCTTGCTATGCAGTTCAGGCTGGCCTTGAGCTCACTTTGCAGCCCACGCTGGTTTGGAACTTGCGATGATCCTCCTGCCTCAGCCTCCCGAGTGCTGGGATTACAGGTGTGCACCCCCACGCCCTGGTACAACACACCATGTTGCCTTTACAAGCTGGTCTCCACCTCATCATTCTTTACATCCTGTAAAATGGTCTATCCCGTCACTTTAGCAGGAGGTATTGGCGGGGAACATTCCCTTAGAACTGGGTAGAACTGGCACGGGCATCCCTGCCCTCCCAGGCGATGACAAAGTTAGCTCCTTTCCCCTTCTGATACAGGGGTGCACGTCCAGGAACTCAAGGTCTAAGAAAGGGTGAGGGAGGCACCATCTATGACCCTTCACATGAGGAGGAGACGAGAAAAGAAACACTGTCGTTAAGTTTCCTGACTTCACAGGAGTTAAACTGTAGAACAGCCTTGAGGGTTCTTCAGTTAATGATTCCCTGAGATGAGATATGTAATAAGCCAGGCACAATCACGGACGGAGCCCAAGTTAGCAGCAGATAAAGGACCACTCGCTGAGGCTTTCGTCAAAACCTCTTCCTCCCAGGGGGATCTGACAGATTTTGCTTGAAGCTCTCTCTTCTGAGTTGGCTAAAGTTGTATTCCACATTTTCATGACCATTTCTGTTGACTTTAGGCATCAATAGGGCTCCAGCTGTGTGAGTCCTTGTTTTATAAGAAACGCGATCAAATTCTGCAACCAGGCACCGGCGAGATCCAACACATCCTTGAGTAATCTAAAAGTCTAACTCTGAAAAAAAAAAAAAAAACAACTGGAAAAGTTTGGCAGCCAAATGCAGCCTCGCTGGTACCTGGAATTGAGACACCGGAAAAACAATTTAGTAAAGGAAAAAAGCAGAGCACTGGAAATCAAGCAAATGTTGACAGGAAAATTATAAGCTAGAGAGAAAACTGAAGACAAGATACAGCAAAGACTAAAGCAGTTTGGCTCCCAGGCAGGGGGGCTTGTCTCTGCAAACACAAGGTAAGCCCGGAGAGGGTCCGTGGCCCCGAGCGGAAAGGATGGGCCAAGGGCGATAGCACCCCCACTCCACCCAAGGTGCCATAAACTGCAAATGCAGGGTGGGGTTTCACTTTGAAAGTGATTTCTTACATGTGTGTGGCAGGCTAGAGTTGGGGAAATCCATTTGTGTCCGCCGTACTTGGGAGTGATCTTGACGTAGGAGAGACGTAACTCCTAGCCAGCTAGAGGTCAGATGTGCCGAGTCATGTCCTCTGAAGTCAAAGAAAGAATTCCAAAGAACAGAGGAGGTTCAGAGCTGGAAAGTTTACTGGGGAACAGGAACAGCTCCTGAGAGAAAGGGCTCCAAGGGGGTTGCTACCGTGGCCCTTCCTCTGGGATAATTTATACAGCAAAGTCACGATGTGGACACCACCAATTTATAGGATTACAGGTATAGCTGCTTAGCTAAAATCAGTCCAGTGGGGAAGCACAGCACCTGGCAAGGGCACGTGGCTGCCATCACTGACCCTGGCTTCTCTATGACTTCCACAACAGGCACCTATGCGGAGGGGGTCTGGGTGTTCTGGTCACCCACAGGGGTCTGAGGCGTATCTGGGCCTGGACCGGTGCCCTAATTATGGTGTAGTCTCAAGTTCTGCGTTTTCCTCAGGAAGTGTGCAAGGCTGGCCGCTGTGACTTTACCTTGAGGCCTTGCCTCCTTCGGCCGTAATTTTTTTTTTTTTTTTGTCTTTTTGAGACAGGGTCTCACTATGCAGTTCAGGCTGGCCTTGAGCTCACTTTGTAGCCCAGGCTGGTCTCGAACTCGCAATGATCCTCCTGCCTCAGCCTCCTGAGTGCTGGGATCACAGGCTTGCACCAACACGCCCAGCACCTCTGGCCATAATCCTGATGTGTTCACTTTTACCGACTTCTTGGACAGCTCAGCTCCTTTGACTGTATTAATTTCTAAGCCAGCTGCCTGTGATAATGGATCAGGAGCCATTTGGGGAAGGAGTTTACTAAGATTGAGCTACTCCGGGAGTCGGAAGTCACAGAACAACTTCACTGCAGGGTCCTGGGGGTGACCCTGCCCACGGACTGGGTGGGAGATGGTCACAGAGGTCACAGAGGGCGGGCGGGCTAGTGGTGGGTCCCGTGAGAAATCTGAGCAGCCGTGTGGTCAGGCGGTGAAGGACATGGTGGTACTGCCCTCTGTGGTAAGGAGCCAGCTGGGGTGTGTGGATTTCTGAGAAGTAGTTGTGTCTGAAAGTACAGTATTTTGATTACATTGATTTCCCAGAATAGAAATTAGCAGATAAACTATTTGTGTACATTTTTTTTTTTTTAACTTGGCTGTGCTGGGAATGGAACCCAAGACCTCTTGCATGTTAGGCAAATGGTCTGCCACTATGCTGTATCCCCGCCCCTTGTTGAGACAAGATCTTACTTAGCTGCCCAGGTTGGCCCAGAACTTGCCATCCTCCTGCCTCAGCCTCCCATTCAGCTGGGATTATAGGTGTGCACCACCACGCCTGAGAGTGTGTAGACCATGTCTAGCTCATGAACACATGTCCTACTGCATCTCGGTCACCACTGAATAGCCATCCTTAGCATCTGGAGGCTAAACTGTTATTAGTGAGGTCATCATGTTGTTCCCCGGCGCGCATTACCTGATTCTCCCTCACCGAGATTTTGTCTTTGGCTAGCCCTGCGCCTGAAAGCCTCCCGCCCACATGCTCTAGCTGCTGGTAAGCACCATTCCATAAGGAGGGTCACACGGGCGAGGAGAGCTGGTAAACGTTAATCACTCAGACTGGCAGAGATGAGTCTGAGTAACATTGGCCCTCATTTTTAGCTTGCACACAGGACTGGTCCAATAGGGGCGCACCTGGTCAATATTACCTACATAACCCAGCCTTTCCCAGGGGGCTTTAAAGGATATTTATAAACACACACACAGAGCCACACACACAGAGTCACACACTTTGTATTAGAAATGATTTTTAAAAGTCACATCTACCTCAAAAGATTAGCCAGGCACTCGGGAGGTTGAGGCAGGAGAACTGCCATGAGTTTGAGGCCAGCCTCAGCTACACAGTCAGTTCAAGGTCAGCCTAAACTATAGTGAGAACCTGTCTCAAAAAAAAGAAAAGATAATTAAGCTAACCTTTATTATTCATTAAAAATGAACTCTCTAAAATATTAGTAAATTTCAGTTTTAGTTCTGTTTTGAAGTGCTGATACCACTGAAGCAACATTTTTCTTCTTTGAATCTTTTCTTGTAAATTTATAGTTTTCTCTTTTTCTAAAATGGCAGGAAGCTCTTTCCAGGTCTTAACGAAGATAAAGGGGGCCCCCATGGCCTTGAGGAGCTGCAGCGGGGCGCGGCGGTGGGCGGACGTGTTTCCGCAGCTGCCGGCCGTCATCACGTCCTCTACCACGGGCACCGAGCCGTAGGCGCAGGCCTCGTAGATCCGGTAGCACTCGGTGTTGATGCCTGCCGGGCACAGCGTGAGGTCGCTCCGGAGCAGCGCGTCCTGGTAGTTCTTCAGACTTTCGTTTGTTTCCTGAGGCTGCCACCTGGAAGAGCAGAGGAGACCGCTGTAGGTTTTACTACGCCTCGCTTTTGGGAAAGGGGGTATTTTGTCTTTATTGTCAGTTACGGGAAATGGTAAAACCATCACAGAGATGATGGCTAAAGAGATTTCTTAAAAAGACTTGAAAAATCTGAACATTTTATAGCTGCATATTATAAAGATGTGGTGGCATTCGTGAAGTTCCTGAATAAATACTACGAAGTCAGCACTGTTTTCTCAGTGCCGGGCCTCTCCTCCTGTCTGGACCTTGTGCTCTGGCTCCAAGCAGATCGCTAAGTTTTCTAAAGGCGTCAGACGCCGTGCGGAGATAAACGGAGAAGCAGGGAGAGAATTCGGGGCCGCGGGCCGCGGTCCAGGACCGTGTCGCTCAGCGCTCCGTGAGCGCGGACAGTCGCGGCGCCGAGGGATCGGGTCGTGCGGATCTGGGGCGCCCCGGTGAGGGGCGGCCTGGCGGGTCCCCGCGGCTGCGGCCCCAGGCTGAGCTGAGCCGGCCTTCCCGAATCCCACTCTGCGGTGCCGCGCACAGGACAGGCCGGGCCGAGGGCAGGGAGAGCGGACGGCGCCTGGAGCCAGCAGGTAGCACTGTGGGGGAGGTGGAAGGGACCCGGCGCCGAGCACGAGGGACTGCAGCCTGCGGACGGTGGACGTCGGGCACCCCCGGGACGCGCAGGGAGGACCCGCCACGGTGGTGACCGAGAGCTGGACCTCGAGGTCAGGCCGAGGACGGGAGGGCGGACGCGGACGGCCACGCGGATGCGGGAGCCGCACCTAGGCCTGCAGTCACCGGGACGAAGCGCAAGCCGGGCGTCCTGCTTAGGGGTCCGGATGGAGGACACAAGTCCCGGCAGTCCCGCCTGCCCGCACGAGACTTGAGCCCGGGGGTGTGAGGGTCTGAGCGGAGGACGCGCCTTGCGCGCTGCCTCCAAAAGAGGGAGCTGTAAGAGGCAGTGCACGCCTTCACCAGGCCTTGGCTGCGCCCGGCTCAGTCCTTCCCGCCGACGCGCTGGCCGCAGCCTCTGCAACGGCCCTTCCTGGCCTGGAACGCTGCGCCCCCGTAAGCGCAAGGCTCACCCGGCACCTTCCCCCGCACCGTGCCGAAGTGTAACCTTCTACCTAACGTCTTCCTTGGTGTTCGGAAACAGCCAAGGCTCCGTCTCTGCGCCCACCCCTCTATGCCCGTCTTCCGCTCAGGTTCTTTCCTGTCATCTTTCACTTTCTGATACCTCCCACCCGTTTGCCTCCTGCAATAAGCATATACGGGCCAGCAGGGCACGGGCTGGTTTGTTCACTGCTGTATTTATCACGGATAGAAGAGTTTCTGGTATACAGCAGGTGCTTAGTAAATGTCGGGTGAGTACAATGGGTACGTTAACCATAGAGCTGGGAGTTACACAGAGGAGAGAGTATCTTCTGTGATTAAAAAAAAAAAAAAAAAATTAAAGGGGTGTGACGGCACAGGCCTGTGCTCCTGGCACTCTGGGAGACCAGAGCAGGAGGATCACAAGTTTGAGCCCTGCCCGGGGAGCTTAGCGAGACTCTGTCAAAGTAAGTGGGAGACGGGCTGGAGCTCAACGTAGAGGCCCTGGGTCCAATCCCCAGCACTTCCTGCACACTCCGCGAGTTACCAGTGGATCTTCTGGGGAAAGAATGTCTGGATGGAGATAACGCTGCCTCTTTAAAACCTTCTGTGCTTGCACATAAAGCTACTCTCAGACTGGAGAACAAAACAGATGAATGGAGAAAACACAGAACTTACTGTTCTCTTGCTGAAATCCAACAAAGTTTGTCATTCCCATCTTGTTTCAAAATGTTCATCAGTGCCTCTCTGGACGAGTTTTGATAAACAGTTCCTAAGAAATTGCACAAGTACGGCCTCGCATCATACACCATTGACCAACCTGCCTCCACCACGGGAAAGTTCCTGTACCTAGAAAAAGAAGCACGCGAGTTACTGTCTGATACGGGACTGGCAAAGCCTTCCTAACCCAACTTCTCAGGTAGCTAAGTAGACAGGAGAGACTTCAAATACGGTTTAGATTTCAGGTTATAATTTTGTTTGGAAAAATAACTTACTCTGGGAAAGTCTCTGAATTTACTGATTTAAAACTTTCTCACATTGGCACCTCTTTACAAAAATGTCCTAAAGACTTTAAACCTCAAGTCTTCTGTTTTTGGTATTCTTTCATGTTTACAAGGTGCAATCAAAATAGATGGTGAACATATCATGAAAAAAATGTATTACAGTAAAAGACACGTTGCCATCCACCTCACTCAAAGTACTGTAGTCCCCACTGCTTGAAAGACACGTACAGTCACTTTTTGACGTAGCTCCGTTTTTGGTGTCTTTGTAAGATGCGATAAAAGCGCAGTGAACGGTGCTGTGACGCCACCCAGCAGGAAGGCCGCTCCTGAAAACGCTGCTGCGCGTCCTCATCCTCTCTATTCCCTGCGTCTGGCGCTGCGACGGCTCTTCTTGAAAGTCAAGATGATCGGGGAAGGTGAACGCGTTGAACAGACTCAGGACCCTGAGAGGCAGCTACCACAGCGCGACTGAAAACACCCATGAAAGAGCACTGCCAGAGAGGCTTCGGAAGGCGGCGATGAGGACGGGCTAAGTGCGTATGAAGCGAGGGGCTGTTTTCAGTGAAGTGAACGGCAATGTGTCCTTTCCTGTAGTAATTTCCTTAGAAGTTTAAGTAGTCATTTATTGTTACAAGTGATATTACTCGCCTGCAGTTGTTAGGCGTGGTGAGTTCAAGATCTTCAAAATATAAAGGCCCTCTGCTTTCACAGTGATCCTAGTTTAATCAATGGTTTAGCCAGGTAATGGGAAGATTACTGAGTACTTTTGAAAAGGGAGATTTTGATCAAAGGTATAAAGTTTCACTTAGGAATAAGCTTTATCAATCTATCATAAAGAATTACGACTATGCATTTTATACTTTAAAATTGGTAAAAAAGATTTAAAATAATTTTATCACAAACAACCAGGAAGTATGTTAACTGCTGGATTTATTAGCATGACTTAAACATTCTGCATTGCAAATACATACCGAGATACTATGTTTTTTTTTTTTTTTTTCCAGTACCGGGGATCGAACTCAGGACCTTGCGCTTGCCAGGCAAGCGCTTATGCCACTGAGCTATACCCCCAGCCCCCGAGATACTATGTTATATCCCACAGACATAATTATTATTTGTGCATTAAACAAAGGAAAAAGAGAAAGATTATAGAATACACATTACAAAGCAAAGAGCTCTGAAAAATTATCTTTTCAAGTACATTAAAACAAAACAAAACAAAAAAGTCAGATGTGGTGGCACATGCCTGTAATCCTAGCACTTAGGAGGCTGAGGCAGGAGGATCACTGTAACCTTGAGGCCACAAACCAACTAACCAACCAAACAAACAAAAGCTGGTATGCCACACAAGGTAGACCTACCACAAGTGCCTCGTCTTACGGCAATTTGTGAACAAGAAGGACCACCCTGTGTTTTTGATATATTACCTTTGCATGAGAGCAAAGTTTATAGTAATTATTAGCCTGTAACAGGGTTTCCAACCTTGGCACCACTGACATGGGAGCAGGAGCTTCTGCCCCGGAGACCGCCGCGTACGTGGTGGGTGTTTAGCAGCATCTCTGCTCTGCCCCTCAGCTGCCAGTTGTGACAACCTCCTTCCCTCATCTATGACAACTAAACACTTTTCCAGACACTGCCAAACACCTCCGGGGAAGAGGGCAAGATTAAGCCCCGCTGATAACTGCTCTTTCGGAAACACGCTGGCCTGGCCCAGCTATAGTGGAGTTAGCACGAGCTTCCATCTCACATATATAAACAGGAATGACTATTATTGTGAAAAAGTAAAATGCTTCAGAACATTTTACAAGTATGGTCTCTTCTCAAGGCATAGGTTCTGCAGAGGACTTTCAGCGGGAGGAACTTAACAAAACCCTTTGTGACTGGCACCACTGCAGACGTATTGAGTCAGAGCACTGTAAAAATAGGCCTGGGAATGTGTCAGTATCATGCTTTCCCGGTGACACTGGTGTAGTTTAACTAGGCAGCAGTCTAAAGTTACACCTGCCAACCCGTGACAGAATAATGAACAGTGACTCTGATCCCAAAGTCAGCCAGTGAGATAATTCATCTACCCCACAAACACTTACTGAAAGCCAACCACGCGCAGGTGCCACTTCGGGCTCTGTGGATGGAGCAGCGAACCAAAGTGAAAAATAACAACCCCTGTCTTCAGGGGGCTTTTGGACTAGTGGCAACTTGTCTTAGTGCCAACTCGCTTTTTCATTAAAAATCTTTCATTAGCAGATAGGTAAGAGAGACAGGCTCTCACTATGCAGTTCAGGCTGGCCTCCAAATCACTTTGTAGCCCAGGCTGGGCTTGAACTTGTGTGCATCCTCCTGCCTCGGCCTCCTGAGTGCTGGGATTACAGGTGTGCACCACCACGCCTAGCATGTGTTCCATTTTATAGCTAGGGAAAGACTACTGAGAAAACCTTAGTTATAATTTAATTAACCTTGTACAGAGGGGACGTGTACAGATGTAGCCCTTCCGTATGTGAGAACACAGTGCGCTACTCTTACAACATCGTCTTAAAGGAAAGTTAAACTGTAAGTCAACATACTATCTACTGTCATTATTAATTCTTGGCTAAACATCTCTGTAAGGTGCTCCTCGGGATTTTAAAACAAAAAAAGTGACGCATCCCTTCTCCTGTAAGAGGATAAAATACTCTAAAAACAACGCGATGGAAGTGTGAGACAACACTTCCTGTTCTGCCTTTAGAACAGACTGTTGCAGGCTCACTGATCCCAGAGAAACTGTATTGGTTACAGTTTACAACACAATCGCCCTGACTCAGACATTCACGTCTCAAGAGTCCAGAAGTATTTTTGCGGGGGCGGGGGGACTGGAAATCATACTCTGGACCTCGTGCTTGCCAGGCAGGCCTCGTGCTTGCCTAGCTATAAAACGGAAAACATGCCGGGCGTGGTGGCACATACCCCTAATCCCAGCACTCGGGAGGCAGATGCAGGAGGAGAGACACAAGTTTATACCCAGCCTGG
Source organism: Dinomys branickii (assembly GCA_004027595.1). Taxonomy (NCBI): domain Eukaryota; kingdom Metazoa; phylum Chordata; class Mammalia; order Rodentia; family Dinomyidae; genus Dinomys; species Dinomys branickii. The sequence continues at coordinate 68,723 of PVLD010000158.1, read as the reverse complement.
GCTACAAAGTGAGCTGGAGGCCAGCCTGAACTGCATAGTGAGAGCCTGTCTCAGGAAAAAAAAAAAGAAGAGAAAGAAAAGAAAACATCTCTTACCTATCTGCTAATGAAAGGTTTTTAATGAAGAAGACAAGTTGCCACTGCATCCCTGGCCCTACAAATGCTTAAACGTATTTGGTACTTACGTTGCTACTCCTAAAGGCCACTGGAAAACATCCACATCATTAACCCACGGGCTGTCGTACGTGATGAACAGCAGCTCCACGAAGCCGCCGTTGCTCCTGAGGAACGGGGCCACCCAGTCATTGTCACAGTGCTCGTTCCCCAGCAGCACCACGGCCACGTGCCGGAGCGTGCGCGCCCGCACCAGGGTCTGCGCATACAGTAACCACTGAGTGGCGTACGAGACCTTCGCCTTCTCTCGCCCGTTCAGCACCAGCACCACGCTGCTCACGTCGGCAGAGAAGTAGCCTGGGACAACGGCCGGCCCAGTGATGAAGCTGTTGGAAACGTCAAACCAGAAATAGTCAAATGCAGAGCAAGGGTATGTGGTGTCCTAGGTTTCTGGCCATTTCACTCGGAAACCTACAGTGAGATTTACTGCATATTCTCTCTAGAACTAAAATGTCTATAATGCAAGTTCTTTTCGACCAGTTTGGAGGATGAGACACGGCTGCAGACTGGCAGGAGGCTCTGGCTGGAGACTGCAACGTCCATTTGGTAATCAGAATGCGAGAACTTTTTTGTTTCACTTCGTTTAAATATTCCATGAAGGTTAGTTCTCAAAATGTAAAGGAAGAAAGCAAGCTTCATAACACTCCTACAAGCTGGGGATACAGCTCAGCAGCACAGTGCCTGCATGGCAAGGGCGAGGTTGTGGGTACCAAAAAAACCCCCATAACATTCTTATAATATGTTGTTATGTAAATCTGAAAAGTACATACAAAATATATATCTAGTATTGGCATAAATATAAAAGTTTTAATGGTGCTTGGGTGTGGCAGCACATGCCTGTAATCCAAACTCTTGGGAGGCTGAGGCAGGAGGATTGCTGTGAGTTTGAGGGCAACCTGGGCTACACAGAGCTCAAGGCCAGGCTGAACTACATAGCGAGACCCTGTCTCAGAAAAAAATAAAAATTGAATGAGAAGATACACATCAAATTAATGGCCTCTGAAAAGGGAGGAAGAGGAAAAGGACTGGCGAACAGGTGAAAGAACTTCACTTTCACTGGAAATACCAATTAATTGTGATACTGCAGGTCGCACTGAGCTGTATCCCCAGCCCTTTCTTTCCATTTAAGATAGGGTCCTGCTAAGTTCCCCAGGCTGAGTTTGAACTCAGGACTGTCCTGCCTTGGCCTCCCAGAGTACTGGGACTATACACATGCACCACCATGTCCAGCTAGAAATATTTAACTCTTTTATGGGAAAGTTAAATATCCAAGCTAAGAACAAGAGAGCTGTAATCTGTTACTTGTGGGTGGGAATTTATCCTACTCCTTTCTGCTTTTCACTATTTAAAAAAATTCATAAAAGGAACAGACATGTTTCATAACTCATTTTCATATTATATGTTGCCAAACACTGTTAAATTCATCTTAAAATCAGTTGCACTGATCTTTAAAAGCTGAGTTCTTGAAGCATTTCTTCGTATCTTGCTAGAATCCTATTACTCTATAATACAAATATAGCAAATTGCTGCTTTTATTGCTTATTATTGCTGGGGATAAAAACTAATCGTTTTTCAACATCTCTTCTATATATGACACGCAAGCCCCGCACGGGTTGTAATTTGCCCCCACGGCGACTCTGCAGGGTGCGCTGTCCCCCATTCCGAGCTGGGGAAATCAGACTCCACTGCACAGCCTGCGCCGGCAACGCTGAGCGTAAGCGAGAGGGGCACGAGGAGAGTGTGTCCAAGTCGGGATGGAAGTAATGCGCGCAGGAAGGCTGAGAGGCGGGATGCACAGGAAGGGGCCCCGCTCAGCCGCGGAACGGCGCCGGGCCGGGGGGACAGAAGAAGCGGGTGAACCGGGGGACCCCGGAAGGCTGTGTGTCCGAGTCCAGCCTGCGAGACTTTGTGATTGAGCAGAACGCTGTCTCAAAATAGAACACATAAAAAGAGGTTGGGCTGGAGCTCCGTGTGACGGCCTGGATTCCACCCTCAGTACAACAAGAAGAGAACAATGCTTGCAAAACACTTTAATGCGAATTCCGGCTCGGAGTTGCCCCTTAATAACTGCTAGCAAGTAGTCTGTAAAAAAGCAAAACCCCCTCAGAATTGCATTTACCGTATAATTAGTAATATAAGTAGAAAAGAGACTACACGTTACGCACACGAAAATGCTAGCTGTGGAACCTCCAGTTCTGGAATTCTGGAGAAACAGCTACAAGTTATTACAAATATACCTGTCCTGAGTTTTCCAGATTGTTATCATGTCCACTTCTTGGTCTTTTTAATTATAAATCTATTTTTTAAAAATTCTAATTTTAATAATAAATGACTTGCAAATTTTTTGTTTTGTTCTTGGTAGCAGGAATGGAACTCAGGACCTTGTGCTTGCCAGGCAGGCACTGTGCCGGCCCTAGTTTGCAAATTTTGAGTACTGAGTGTTTATATACCTTAAAATCTTAAGTCGGTCAAAAACACAAAGACATTTTATAATTCAGTCAGAAAAGTGACTCTATATTTTTCTATTATCATAAATCATTTTTTAAAATTTAGAACATCTTAGGCCTTTTAATTACAGTCCTCTTAATAACTAGAAATACATTGTAGTTATATAGCAAAAACCCACCAGACGAAGTGTGCTGTTCAGCATGAACCGCGCAGCACGCATGAGGGCGCAGAGGGAAGGACTATGCAGTCCTCAGCGTCCCGCACCCGGCGCAGCGCAGTCAGGAGGGCGGGGAGCAGACACCCTCCCGCCTCCCCTCTGCTTTCCTTCTACCCAGCGTCTCCTTCAAATCCTCTCTCCACCTGGCTGTTACAGAAACAGGCGCGCAGGCAGAAGACATCACTCTCCGACTCAGCCAACCCCAGCGGCTGCCCACCGGCAACGATGAAGCTCACGAGCTTGAAATATTACAGCACATTTAGCACGACAAGGGCCACCCTTTAGTTTCCCGGAGCTTAGTTAAGCACCATCATACGGTCGCGTTAACTAAACTATAAACACTTAACAGGCTTATGTGCAGAATTTAAAAAAATGATTTGCTTTTCTAGATCTCTAACATACACTTATTCATTGTAACTTAGTTTTAGTATTTTTCTTCCACTTGGTTCAGCTGAAAAATTCCCTCCTAATATTTGCAATATTTACAAAGCCCTACGAAATCATTCACATAGTTCATTGTTGTTGTTTTTTTTTTTTTGCTTTTTTGAGACAGCGTCTTGCTATGCAGTTCAGGCTGGCCTTGAGCTCACAGCGATCCTCCCGCCTCAGCTTCCAAAGTGCTGGGATTCCCAGCTGATTATTTAGTTGTAAAGCTCATTGTGAAAACATGTGTTAGTCCCATTCTTTATAAATTCAGCAAGGGCTACTGAATAAATACTGCATGTACCATTATTATACTTAGAGAATTACTGATGTGAACGAGAGAAATGTCTTAAATGATAAGCGTACAGTGTTGGCGGTCACATGACTGACAGCCATGGAATTCTATCATTTTTCCCTTTAATGCATTGTTCTTTTTGCTCCCGGGAATCGAACTCAGGACCTTGTGCTTGCCAAGCAAGGCGCTGTGCCACTGAGCTATCTCCTAGGCCCCTTAGTACATTGAGAAAGTTCAGTTTTATAAAACAGCACACATGCATCTAACCGATGCACGGTCCTTACGTAGCAGTAGCTGTTAGTCAGCTTGCCACCCTGGTCAGCGTCACGGTGGCGATTCTGCACCAGTGCCTGAGAGCCTTCAGAGACCCCGTGCCCAAACTGCAACCCCAAACCCACTTATTTATCGTTAAGAGAGAGCACAGCAGTTAAACCTGAATACTGAGGTTTTAGTTTAGAAAAAAAAAAAAAAAAAAAAAACAGCTCACAGCTCGTGCTATCATCGCAGCGAGGGCTCTGCGCGCCCAGCGCAGCACGCGCGCCATAGCCCAGCACCACGGCGCGGCCCCTCTTCGATTCAGCGTTTGCGGCGCGGCTCTCGACCTCCACGGGGTCCACCTGGAGCGAGGACTGCGAGGAGCGACGTGCTTCTGGGGCGTTCGTAGTGTCACGTCACATTTATGCTCAAACCTACTCATCTTGAAGATCATACGTGACTCCCTGTGACACTTCATCCAGAAAATGTGTTTAGATTTCCAGTTTACAAATGAACTTTTAGCATGCCAGTGTTTATAATCTGGATGTTCCTTGTAACGCATTTTTATGGATTTAACCTAGTAACTGTATAGCTTTGATTCTCTGTACAACACTAAGACTGCACTAATTTCATTTTCGGGCACGTACTGACCGTTTAAAATGCCAACATCTTCGCTCTGCACCCTCCTCCCCTTACGAAGCCAGCTTTTTTCTAATGTTTCTCCTACTATTATCTTTACATTTGTTTATCTGCTGCTTAGCATAAAGGCATGAAGCAGTGTTTACAAACACACTGGTTTACTATTACTTGTTTTATGAATTGTTAGGTTTCCTGTTTGGGAGAAATGGTGTCTTCCCCTTTTCTGCTTGGCTGCATTCATGTCAGTGATCTGGATTTTAAAATCTGTATTTGTTTTCAGCATAGCCCTGGATAATTTGGTTAATAGCAGCTCAAACCAGAATTTAACAGGGAATCTTTAACACAGCACTGTTTAGGGGATAGTTTTACATCACGTTGATTTCATACTTTTTGCCTCTTGAATTTCCTTAAAAATTTTCCCCCCTTTGCTCGCTGCGGATTGGACCGAGCCCTGCACCATGGTGAGCATGGATCTGAACACCAAACACCCCCAACCTCTCCATTTTCCATCCTACTTCCGCAAATAGTCGGGCCTCGACCCAGCAGCTCTCCACACTGACACAGCCTAAGGTCTGCTGATACAAACACGAGGATGTGAGGCGGTTTTTACAAAGTACTGATTTATTGTTACTTTCTTTTAACCTTCTCAACTGTTCTGCTGTCTCTTTTTTCGCCCTAATGAAGGTCAACATTGAAGTCTATCTGTCTGGATATGGGGGCACATGGTAAAATCCTAGCTACCTGGAAGGCCAGGACAGAAGCACTGTGAGTTAAAGGCCAACCTGGGCATCTTAGCAAGATATTGTTTCATATAAGATAAAAAATAAATGGGGGTGTCCTTGGGGAGTACGGCACTTGCCTAGTATGCATGATGCCCTACGTTCAATCCCTTGTACTGAGGGAAAATACACAACGACAGAAATGTGTATTGAGATTGTATTTTAATTTTTATCTAGTGATTCTGGGGATTTCTGTGAGGTTTTCTTAGTTGTTTTTTATGTATTTATTTGCGTATAACTGAATTTTTTGTTCCAAAATAATTCACCACATTTGAATTATGTGTGATACCTTTTATATCACTTTCTTGAATTCCAAGTGCTTAGACTTACTGTTTCCAAACGCTAAGGTGTTTGGCTAACAGAATGATGAGGTGCAGGATATTCACACGGTCCCAAAGTAGCATCTAGTTACTAGTAAAGTAACTCTCTACTCACAGGAAAGACTAGTAATTCTTCAGTGATGAATTCAAACAGCACTTCAGCCAAGTGATCAAAATTAACATCATAAATAATGAGGAAAATGTGATGTACTGAGGATGGTACAATGTCACACTTGAGTATTCTGAACCATAATCTGAATTTAACTATAAAGAAATATCAGAAAATGCGAACTAAATGACCTCCTACCAAGTGAGTGGACAGTCCTTTTCAGAAGGAAGAAGGCCGTGGAAGACTGAGGAACTGCCACAGAGCAGAGGACAGGAAGGAGCTACGAAACAAAACTGTGTGACCTTGGACTCGCAAATGGGTCAGAAAACAGACAGGAGCGGGACCACTGGTGGAATCTGAATTTTTAGGTAAAAGTTTTACAGTAGTGATCACTGCCTGAGAAGTAATTATACTGTGATGATGGTAGCACTTGAGGAATCTGAGGGTATACAGGAATTTTAAAAATAAGATTTTAACAGTATTTTTTGTAAGTGAATTACAAAAGAGAAAAGTCAGAAGATTAAAACAAATTTTAGCTGGGGACTTCGCTCAGTGGTGCAGCGACTACCTGGCAAGCATGAGGTCCTAAGTTTGATTGCTGGTACCAAAATAACATTTTTTTTTTTTTTTAATTTTCAACGGGAAGAGCCAGGCTTGGTGGTGCACACCTATAATCCCAGCACTTGGTAGGCGAGGCAGGAGGATCACGGTAGCTTGAGGCCCTATCTCAAAAAATAAAACAAATACAAACAACAGGAAGTAGTCTCAGCATATTTAAATATCAGCAGGTAAATGGCAAGTTCATATAGATAAATGCTTTGGTGAAGGAGAAATGGGTCTGGCATGTTATAGATAATCCTCAATTCAATTATTCTATATTTTGAATAAATATGTAAGTTTCAGCTCTAAAATACTGCCATAAAATACTGCAGCTTTTGTACTTTCACACTTTAAAGTACACTTTTTAGCCTCTCTTTGCAGCTTCTTCTATCATATACACGTGTTCACCAAAATACAGATTCTTTTTACTACCCAGATGGGATTGTAAAATCTTGCTTTTACATATTTTGTTGACTATTTATTCTAGTAGGGAGAAAGACATGAAAAAACCTTTAGGAATAAGATATTAACAATGAAGTTACATTTGTTGTTCCAAGAAGTGCATAATCAGTCTAATCAAATAAATCCATCACCAGCTGATTGTGGGGTCTGAGGAGAGACCCGAGTCCCCGCTCCCACAGAGCAGCAAGTGCAAAAAGGGAAACCAAGCACTGGGAAGCTTGGTGATAACTTGGTCAAGAACACACTAAAGGGTAGATAGGTCTCTAACATTACATACTTGTATTAATTTTTGAATTATTCCTTGAATGCGAGTAAACATACATTTTCCAAAGACAGGTCACAATGATATTTTGGAGGTAGGTCAAATATTTAAGCAGTATGAATGACAATTTAGCAAGAAACCAACAAGAACCGTGGAAAACCTTCTCTACTAATGAACAGAGCAAGGAGCAGGCAGTACCTGGGATCTGAGTATCCTGAAATCACTAGGCATCCGTAGGGCGTGCTCAGGGGAGTCAGGGTTACAGCTCTAACAGCAAATATTCTCTCCCGCACGGGCATTTAGAAGTCCTCCTCGGTTGGATTTACTCGGCCCTACTGAATCCAGTGGAATGTAAGGCTAAAAGCTATTCCTTTACAGAAAGGATCAAAGGAAGCCAGGCCCAGTGGCACACGCCTGTAATTCCAGCACTAGGGAGGCTGAGGCAGGAGGACTGTTGTAAGTTTGAGACCAGCCTGGGCTACAAAGTGAGTTCTAGGCCGGCCTGAGCTGCAGAGTGAGTCTCTATCTCAAAAAGACCAAAGAGGAAAAAAAAAAAACCAGATCAAAGGAATGGTTTTGGCTCGGGAAGAGTTCTGATTAAGACATAACTCTCTAAGTTAGATCATCCTGTCCCTGGAATTGAGGCCTAATTTAAAAGATGTGCTAGATGATCCAAGGAAAGGCGCTTCTGTAATTAAAGCAGTTGTGGGTATTATCAGAGGCTATTCATGTGCTGCTTTAATTTTATGCGTCCAAAAGCTTTTTGGGGGAGGGGTAAGGGTGATTAACACGCCAAACTGCTGTTCTCATTCATACTACTTGATTCTTTATAGGAAAATAATACGCTACTATTTTATATGAGTCAGTTTTATCTTTTCAAAGATAGCTAATTCTTTTGGTTTTAAAAATTTGTTTTCTGCCTTCCTTCACTATCTTACTGATATTTAAGCAGAATACTTGCAGTGAAGGACAATTTTAGTCTCTTAAGTATATAAAACCTCCTGAATGTGTATCGCTGGGAGACTAATTTGTATTACCGTACCGCATTAGATTTAGGGGAGAAGAGGTAGTTTTCTTAACTGTCTCCATTATAATTTTATACAACAGGTATACCTACTTTTATTACAGCACTTTACTTTTTTTCTAAATAACGAGTACAACAAATTGGGCTCTTAATTCAGCCTGTCTAAAAAAAGGCATAAGAAAACCCTGTAGGTATCTTCATGTACCTTGTGCCTAAAATTCACCAAATGACAAACAATCCTGAAAATCCAACCATTTTTAAAAACTATGAGCACTGAAAGATAATCAGGCTGGGCCTGGTGGCACATTCCTGTGATCCCAGCACTTGGGAACCTGAGGCAAGAGAATCCACGCAAGTTTGAGGCCAGCCTGCGGCACACAGTGAGTTCAAGGCCAGCCTGAACTATGTAGTAAAACCTTGTTACAAAGAAGTACAAAAAATAAAAAATAAAAGCAAAGATAATCAAGGACTGGATATAACCTAAGATATCAAAGTTAAATACTAGATAAGAGGGATAATCTCAATAAACTTGTAGCTAAATTACTTAAATAAATTTTTAAAAACCTAAAAACTTAAAAGTAAAAAAGAAGGTAAAATGGGTTGTAACAAGATTAAGAAAAAATTCTAGGCCCAAAGCACAGATCAGTGTATATAAATAAAGAGCAAGATAAAAAGACATAACGGGACACCGGGAGACAGAGCTTCGGCGGACTGGAAGAGGATGAAGGGATGCAGGGAGAGGGGAGACGCCGAGGGAAGCGGGATGTGACAGTCCAGTGTGCTATGCGCATGTACCAAGTCCCCAGGGCGCATGCGCTAAGTGCCGCGCACAGGTACTAGGTAAAGTTATACGGATCAGAGGTTTTACTCTATTACGATCTTTGTAAGTAAGTTAAACTTTTTAACGATCAGCAAATGCTCACTGAGAGTATCACAACGAAGCTGACTGTGCTGGTACACGCCTGAAATCCCTGCACTCTGGAGGCTGAGGCAGGAAAATTGCTCCCAAGTTCAAGGAGACGTGATGAGCTCAAGGCCAGTGGGAATTACATAGTGAGACCCTGTCTCAAGGCAAAACAAACAAAACAAAAGAAGAAACAATAAAGAAAACGCTACAGTGGAATCTTCATAACAATGAATTAATAATTTAGAATCTAGCTTTTATCAAATGAGTGGATATTTTTCTGTCCTATGGCAATGCCTACTCATGGAAATGACATCATTCTGAGGGCAGCGTTTGGGAGATGAACAAGAGCCATGATGAGAACTAAGGTTCCTCCTAAGAAATTAAAAGTAAAGTTGTTCTATGAGTAATAGCAGGCAAAGTAATAGAAGTTCTTTCAAAACACAGACGGAGGCTGGGCCTGGTGGTGCACCCTTGCAATCCCAGCACTCGGGAGGCTGAGGCAGGAGATCCCTGCAAGTTTGAGGCCAGCCTGAACTACGTAACTACAGAGTGAGATCCTGTCTCAAAAAAAATAAAACCCAAAAATCCTCCAAAACCCACAGTGGGTCTCCAGCTAGCATGTAGAAAGTGATATGTGTCAATAAGGTATCTGTGGGTAGGTGTTTGGCGGAGAGATATTAGATAGTAAAGGAAACAGAAAAGAAAATTCTGAGTGGGGCAGAATTTACCTGTTGAGTGATACTAAAAACGGCTGAAGGATTTGTACAGTGATTACTATGTGCCAGATACTGTTGTAAGGACTGTACACCTATTCATGCATGTAAAAACTGCCTTGTGAAATAGGAACTGTTATTTTCCTGACTTTAACCTTGAGGAAGGTTAACCAGCTGAGGTCAGAGAGCGAAGAGGCAGAGCTGGGACAGTCTGTCTCTGCCGTCAGCACCCAAGCCTCACTGCTCCAGCGCCTGGAGGGGACAGGGCTTCATCAGGCTGGTCAGAAGTTCAGTTTGCCGCACACATGTTCAGATCCTGAACTCAAATTACGTCTGATGTTACTCAGCAGTGAACACCGAGAGCTATTTCTTACCTTCTGAACCAACTGGAGTTGGAAGTACTGCACATAATTAAGTCCGACGTACCGACTGAATAATCAAACATGCAAGGTATTCACAGCCCATCCGTATAGGAAGAAATGTGCCAGCGAAGCCAATACAAGTGGACGCCTGACAGCTCTGTTCCACCCTCAGTTACTTACTTGTCTTCTGGATTACACTCTTTGGACCTGCAAACTGGTAAGAATTGGCGTTCCCGAGCCTGACCAACCCTGGCATGCTGACAATATACTTTATACCAGTGCCGCAGAAGGGTCATGAGGCTACACTTAAGTAACAGAAAGTCTGTAAATTGCAGCAGTGAAAATCCAAATAAAATGATAATTTTTTTCTCTCTTGATTTCAGGGGCAAAAAATGGAACCCTAACAGAAATTAGAACCTTTGGTTCATGTATTTCTCCCAATAACAGTTTTTACATGAAATACACATTTTAAAAATAATTATTTTCATTATTCCAATAAGAAGCAAATTCTAATAAAATATTTTGATGAAATATAATTTTTCTCAATAAAATGATCTTAATTATATTTAGAAACACTAAAAAATTACAGTCACAGATAAAAATTTTAGAAAAGCAAAACCCCAAAAAGTCTTTGCAAAATATTGGTTTTTACTGAATCTTAAAAAAAAAAGATTCCTAAGTATTGCAGAAAAATTGGTCCATATCATTAAATCCGGAGAGAACTCACATGTGTGTCTTAGTAAATAAAAATTTCAAAAGTAAAATGGTACAAAATATGGAGTATGAACTTTCCATAAAGTCACATAAAAATAAGAGACAAAAAGCGATGAATTTTGTAATATACAATTCCATTAGAAGTAAACTGTAACTATGAACATATATACACAAGGTTTATTTCTCTCTTTTGAATAGCTAAAATGGAAATGTTCTACACAGATGTACTTTCTTACAGTATTTACGTGAAATACAGCAACACAACGAAGGTCACAGCTGCCCAACCCGTACCTGTAATGGGTTCTTCCCACAGCTGACTGTCCTTCTCTCCACTGGGCTGTCACGTCAGGGGGATCAAGTAAGCCTTCAAAAATATGCTCCCAGAGATACAGACCTGGTCATTGAAAAGCAAAGATGTAAAACATACAACATTTACTCTTTTGTATACCTGTGTAAAAAGAGCTTATGTTCAGCTAATGGATGAGAGAAAATTCAGGGGTTTTCAGTGTAAAACATGGCTAACTGTGGATTATATTAAAGACAATAATCTCCCTGCCTCTAGATTGGAGAAACCCCTAGTATCAATGGACCCTTACTACTTGTGTGTTATTCTAAAATGAATGTATTACAAAAAAAAAATAAAATGAATGTATTACATGACAAAAAACCTGTATGAGTCAGGCATGGTAGTGCACACCTGTGATCCCAGCACTCAGGAGGCTGAGGCAGGAGGATTGTTGCCAGTTCGAGACCAGCCTGGGCTACAAAGTGAGCTCAAGGCCAGCCTGAACTGCACAGTGAGACCCTGTCTCAAAAAGAAAAAAACAAAAAAAACCCCCACCCAACCTGTATAAATAGAAGTATTTTGATGAGAAAATAATCAAAATTGGGCCAGACACAATCTGAGGAACACACAGATAAGCATTCAATGTCAAGGAGACAACACCTCCTTTCCCCGAACCGCTTTCCCACTGCATGACACCGTTGGCAAACGCTACTTCATCTTGCTCCGTAGGGCAATCTGAAGCTTTACCCTAATTTCATCTGAATGAAGGCTTTCAGAACAGGAGACAGCAGCAGCACCACACACTGAGGCAGCACTGAGACCACCTGACACCCTTGAGACCCTTGTTTTAGTTATGCCATGAGGTGTATTTTGTTCCATCGTCATTATACCCTGGCACTAAAAGATTCCCAAACAGCCACACTTAAGCACGTGGCCAATCAGGTAAGTCTTTCCAGGTGTGGTGAGCCGACTAACGCTTCCTCTCCAAGATTCCCACGTCCTGACCTCGCATTTGTGAACATGTCCTCTTGCACGGCGAAAGAGATTTTCCTAAAGAGATTAGATTAAGGATGCTGAGATGGAAAGACTCTCGTGGATCATCTGGGAGATTCTTTGTTGGCACCAGGGTTCTCACAGGGCAAGGCGGGAAGGCCAGAGCGAGGGAAGGTGCGAACACAGAAACAGAGGTCAGAGTCCTCTCGGGCCATCAGTCAAGGAACATGTGTAGTGTCCAGAAACTAAAACTGCAAGGACACAGGTTCCGCCACAGGGCCCCTAAAACAAAGCCCAAGGGACACCTGAGACCTCGGTCTTTACAGAAGTTGGACAGCAAATTTGCGGTAGTTTGTTTTGGCAGCTGTAGGAAACTATAGTTTATACAGATAACGTACGGTGCCTGGAAGTGAGATGCCGCTACAGCAAATACTTTAAAAGGTGGCTGTGGCTTTGGAATTGAGCAATGAGGGGAGGCGAGAAGAACTCTGAAGTATATGATGACTGCATTGAAGACTGAAGGTAGAAATACACATCAATGACTCAGCAAGTGAAGACTCAGAAAAAAGTGAGCAAACTAGATTGTCTTGAAACACCCGGATTGTCATAAGCTGAGTGCTGGCGGTTAAAGGCAGTGCTGCTGAAGGCTCAGAAGGTAATGAGCAGTGTTATTAGCAGTGGGAGGACAGAGGTCCTTGTAATTGCAGAAAGCTTTGCAGAACTGTGCACTGTATCATGTGTAAAGCAGAACTTGTAAATGATAAACCTGTATACTTAGCTGAAGAGGTTTCTAAGCAAAGTGCTAAAGATGCGAACCGGTTTCCTGGTGATTATAAAATGTAAGAGAAAAGAGTGAATGAGGAAAGAAACGTTACGCAAAAGTAAGGCCAGAATGTGATGCCCTGGAATATTCTCGGATTATCCAGATCGCAAGAGCAGGAGGTTTACTCACTATCAGGAGGGCCAGGGATGTGGCCAGGCAACACTTTGCTGGGGTTTTCACAAGGATCAGATCAGGATAGTCATTCCCATAAGGGGTTCTTAGAAGACTGTGTGTACATGGCTTATGGATCTTTTCAACCATTTTGGCAGAGGTCAGAAACAGAGACGAGGTTATTCAGGGACAATCTGTGAACTTCTTGTCTGAGTGAATCCTTGTGAAATACACAGGAGACTAATTCTTGAGACTGTTGTAGTAGCAGAAACCTTGGACTAAAAGTAACAGAGAGAGGCTGAAATGAAATGCAGGCTGCTGGGCTCCCAGAATTCTCTGAGTAGGAAACAGGCTGATAAAACTACTGAGCTACAATCGTGTGTCACACACACAAAAAGGACAACTCCACTCATGGCAAAACTGCAAAGGAGAGATGATTCTCAGGCCTTAAAACCTAATGGGGTTTCCCAGGCTGAATTTCCCTTTTACTCACATTTTCTTCCTTCTGGACTAGTCTATAACTGATACCCTCTGACTGCATTTGAAGACTAAATTAAAAAAGAACATCTGATAAAATTCATCTGGCTACTCTGTGCTTATGGACTGAGAAGCGAAAGTTCCGCAAACATGAAAATCTGCTAAGAGGTAAAATTATTTAAAAACCAGAATGGGGATGTGGAAAAGACTTAAAGGAAGAAATCAGTATCAAGCATTTAACAAAAAATTGCTAGAACTTGATGATTATAGGCTTGGGTCTGGGAACTTGAAATTTTAGAGGGCAGTAGTAATCTTTGAGGGTCCATAATTGCATGTAAGCATGAATTAATTTATGAAACACCACGAGTCAGGCACTATGCCCTGTTTGCTTTCATCTAGTCCTTATTACATCTATTGTAATAAATCCAACTCATGTTCAAAGGGCAAATAAAGCTCCCCTTTTTCACTAAATTCTAATTCTTCCAGCTGTCACCACGGACCAGGTCTCTAACTGAGCATAGTATCTATTCCGGAACACTGGACTTGCATGATACTCAGCGCAGAAATACATATGGTCAATCACATTTAGTCAATGATGTATGCTATCCCCTGGCTGGATGCTCACGCTGAACACCAGCGCGGAGAAAGGCCTACAAAGGACTTAATATTTAACTTTGTTCTGTTCAGGGCTTCCCAGTCTTGTCTGGCCATTAACGGCAGCGCCACATCTGGCCCTTGTGAATCAAGTATCCAATAAACACATCAACTCTTGGAAGTTCAGGGGACACCCGCGTTTCATGTACTGTTGCTGCACACTCTACTCTGCATCTAGAAACGAAGGTGTGCTGTGAGGATGACCAATGATACAGCGACAGTGGACACAGATGCTGTCTAACGGCGAGAACTACTGCAAAGAATGCGCTATGATGCCTCGATAAACAATGACGAAACAGACATTAAAATGAACCTTAAAGTTCACTTCACAATGCTTTTCACGTCTTTGTATCTTATCTTACCAATGGCAGCTTTGCCCCAGATTTGTACTCTGTGGTCTGTTTTTCCTTTCGTTGATTTACTTAATATTTGAAGGCTAGTTTTAACTCTGTGTCGGTGCTCAATTTTTTCATCTTCTTCCCAAGGATTCCACTCTTCACTTCCCAAAGTAGATTCTGTTTTTAAAAGAACCACACTGTTTACCAGTAAGTTAGAACTGCTGCTGTAGATAAATTCAAGTAACTTAAATTAACATTTAAAGTAGATGTTGAAGAGTTCTAATTTCATCCTAACTTCAACTTTTCATGAAACAGGACAAGTACTCCCCGCCCCCAAACAAAACTTTCGATCAATCAGGTGCGGTGGCTGGTGGCACACACCTCTAATCCCAGCACTGGGTAGGCTGAGGCAGGAGGACCACCGTGAGCTCGAGGCCAGCCTGGAGCCTGGGCCACAGTTTAAAACCAGTCTGCATTACGTAGCCAGAACTTGGTCCCACCCCTCCCCAAACAAAAGCAACTGGATAAATTTACACGTTTAGCTTTTTTTTTTTTTGAGATAGGGTATTGCCATGTAAGCTAGGTTGGCCTCCAACTCAAGACGCTCCTGCCGCTGTGGCCACAGCGCGAGCGCCCCCCCAGACAGGGTTCACTTCTGCACGTCTTTACAGGTTGTTACCCGCATAACCTGCGTATAATTCGGAACGTAGAGTCCCCCAGTTTCAGGTATTGTTGTGGAAAATTCTGAACAAAGGGAGAGATAACCTGAGTTGGAACCCAGCACAAGTGAAAAATACAGGACAGCGGGTAATTTAACCACATCCCGTCTCAAACACAAAACAGGACCAGGGGCTGAAGCTCGTGCTTAGCGACGTGGCCTTCCACAGTCGGCACCAGTGGAGTCCAGGGCATTTTGGTCTGCTTTTTGTGTTTTTGAGGCAGGGTCTCGCTATGCAGTTCAGGATGGCCTTGAGCTCTCTCGGTAGCCCAGGCTGGTCTCGAATTCGCGATGATCCTCCTGCCTCGGCCTCCCAGAATGCTAGTATTACAGGCGTGCTCACCACGCCCGGTTCCAGGGCGTTTCAGGGCCGGCACCCCACGGCTGCTGCAGTACTGCGGACCTCACCGCGCCGGGCCTGCCAGCGCGACCCGGGCATTCGCGACGCCGGCCCGAACTGCCCGCGAGCCCACTGCGGGCCGGGGAGGGCCCCGGAGCTTAGCGCCGAGAGGGGACCCCTGCCGGCCTCCCCTACCTCGGCCGCGCCTCTCCCGCGCTGGCGCCGCCCCCTTCCGGAGGCCCCGTGAGGTTGGGGCAGGCGGCGGGCGGCCCAGGAAGACGTGGTAGGCTGCGTACAGCGAGAAGAGGCCGTACAAAGCGATGAGGCTCGAGCAGAGCCGCTTCCGCGTCAGCCGCATCCCACGCTGGCTGCGTCAGGCCGGGAACCGGGCAGCCCCGCGAAGGGAGCCGGCGTCCGCCAAGCGCACCACCTCCCCCCGCCGCCGTGCGGGCGCCGCGAGCTTCACTCCGGGGGCCGTCTGTCTGAGGCCCCGCCCCGGAAGCGGCCCCCTCAGAGCCCGCCCCTGAGAAGTCACCCACCTTATAAAACATTGCCTAGGACCCTCCCTCTCAGGGCCTCCCACACTGAGCCCCGCCTCAGGCCCCGCCCCCGAGGAGCCTCTCAACAGAGCTCCGCCCCTTGTCCAGCCCCCGAGGCAGTCACATAACGGAGCCCCGCCCAGAGACCGCCCCAATCTAGCCCCGCCTATGCCCCGCCTCCAGAACCATCCCTTGGAAAGGCCCCGCCCTTATTTCCAGGTCCTGCTCCGCTAGGGGCCTGGAGCTCTGGCCAACGTTTGACTCAGGAATAGGATTGGAAGGCGGGCTTCGGGGCGCGGCTTCCCACAGTGGGAGCCAGTGGGAGCCAGTTGGACCCTCTGCGACCCAGCTGTACCCACTGTACTTTTCAACTCTGGCTGCCTGGACATAGAGACTTCGGAGTGAAACAGCCATGACCCATGTAGACCCAGACCATGTCTTTTTTTAACACGGAATCCCTATCGCCTAGAACAGGGCTTGCTTCGCTGATGGATGAGCGACTATACGTATTCTTAAAAAAAAAAAAAAAGATGGTTGCAGAACATCATGAATAGAAACGCACTCAACTGTGTATTTAGAAACGGTTCAAATAGCAAACTTGTAAATACCTTACCCCAAAATTATTTTAAAAATTTTATTACTGTGATATGAGAAGAATGCCCACAAGTATGTAGTCTTTTGTCAAATAGGAGCTGTAAAGTTGGTATTTCAGCAGACGTTCTATGGCAAACCTTCTGAAGTTCGGCTTTGATTTCTTGTCAGCTGCGTCTGGGATTGCTGTTCAGATTGCCCCGCAGGGTTGGTAGACAGCTCGTAGGACAGAGCTGCAGAATTGCCCTGTGACCTCTTCAGCTTTCGTCTGCGATTCGGAGTTTCCCTTACACTGCTGGGTAAAGTTTCCTTTTCCTTCCCTTAGCAAAAACGCAGGTTTCCTCCATTTTAGACTCTCAGTATCAGGTTCTTCGTCTTCCAAGTGAAAACCAGAAAAGAATTCTATAGCTAGAAGGAAATTTAGTTTGCATGCTTTGTTTAAGGCTAAGCTGAGACCAGAATCCTTGGGTTTGTTCTTTTTTTTTTTTTTTTTTTTTTTTGAGACAGGGTCTCAGTATGCAGTTCCGGCTACCCTTGAGCTCATTTTGTAGCCCAGGCTAGCCTTGAACTCGCAATGATCCTCCTGCCTCAGCCTCCCCAGTGCTGGGATTACAGGTGTGCGCCACCACGCCTGCCTCTTTTCACTTTTTGAAAGACCAGTTTACTCCAGCAGGATTCAAAAATATTCAGACATAACCTTCTCTTATTTTATATTAGTTTTAACTTTTTATATTTAACTTGATTATTGTATTGTTTAGTTTTCATTCCTTTCCCCAAAAAATCTTTGGATTTATATGTTAGTTTTCGTTGTCTATTTTGCCATTACTAGACTGTGTATTATTTTTCATTATTCTACTCCATCTGCTTTTTTATTCATTTGATTTTCTTCCTAACTTGTTTAATTGGACAGCTGGTTTAACATTTTTGTCCTTCTCTCTTAATCATGAAATCGTAGAAGTCTATTAACTTACCATTATACCACAGCTTACATTCAGGAAGTCCAAGGTTTCTGCTCTTTTTTAATTTCGTACTTGAATTAGGGGAGTGATTATCTACCACTCATACCTTCAATGAGCAGCCTCAGTGATGACCTCCTCATACCACATATGTTACAGCACTCTCACGATTCAAAAGCCCCCACTAAGAGTGCATGAGGCTTTAGGGGAACAGTTTTTGGTGTAAATCATAACATTACCTTTTCCATTTGTCCCTGTGATTGCTGTTTCTAGTTGGTTTTTGTTCCCTCAGCGGAGGTGCTATTGGATTGAGTTAGATAATTATGAAAAAGACCTTCTGTTAATAAGCTGTGGACATACCCAAAGAAGGAAAAGAACTTTCAGATGATTTGTTACTTGAGTGTTGCTTAGCTTTCTCTGACTGATACAATGATATTTGGAGAAGTGTCTGACAAAAGCTAGTGAGTTTGCCCTCAGAAAACTGAGTAAAATCCGTATGCAATGTGGTAATTTGTCTAGTTTAGTTGTCAAGCATGAGATCACTTGTAAATGTGTTCCTGGAATATCCAAAGACTCTTAGGGATTCAAGCATTTTGTCCCAGAACAAAAATTAGTGGTATCTTGAAAGGATGAATTTACTGAGGCCACTGAGACCAAATATTCAATTATCAAGAGTTTTGTTTTT
Organism: Dinomys branickii; assembly: GCA_004027595.1. Lineage (NCBI taxonomy): Eukaryota > Metazoa > Chordata > Mammalia > Rodentia > Dinomyidae > Dinomys > Dinomys branickii. The sequence continues at coordinate 50,510 of PVLD010000158.1, read as the reverse complement.
ACCCGTAAAACAGTGAGAATCTGCTGGATGATTTTAAGCACTCATTTTTTCATTCGAGAAATATTTATTGGAAAATGACTTTGTATTCATTACTATTTTTAGTAATGGGGCACTAACTGAATTAACACAATTCTTGCTCAAAGGGACTTTCTTTGTGTGAAATGACAAGCTATGCTCCAGACAGACACTGGTCAAATAACAACAGCACCAGCAACTCAAAACCTCTGACATGACTATTCATGCTTATTGCCTTAAAAGCTACTCTGAGCATTTTTTGACCAACATTTGTGGCATAGCCCTTTCCACAAGTATGTATTTATCTATGTACAAGATGGATAAATAGCATGGAAAAACAGCACTTGAATCTTATGCTCCAACCTTCCAGTTTAACTAAAAAATATTACAGGCTTGTGCTCTCTCTTAGGATCAGAATGAGTCTTGAGGGTTTTAATAAAAGAAATTTAAAGACTCTCCCTTAGAGTTTTGGTTTTTTTCCTTACATTATAACTGCTTAAATTAGCAAAAATAAAAAAGTTAGTGAATAGAGATAAACTTTCTCTCCCTTTAGGTGGTCTTGTTTCTGTTTGGCTGGGGCAGGGATGGGTAAGGTTTCTGAGGACTCCTTTTTTTGAATGGGCAAGAATGGTCCAGCTGAAAGCCTGCCCTCAAGGGGGCACCGAAGGACACGACCCTCGGGCACTAGTTCTCTTTCAGAACCAGCTAGAACAGGATTTATCTTCCTACATCTGGTAGTTTTCTTAAAGACCTTTTCTTGAAACCAAAACTACTATAGGAATGGAGAATCCTAGAAGTGCTTCCAGAGTTGACAGTGGGAATTTGGTTTCCAAGTGGGTGTCACAGGGCATCCATAATTCCTGCTGAAATATTTCAAATGTCTAAAGCAGGCTGTGTTAATTTATCCCATCTCCTGAGTCTTCTATCTGAGCTAAAAATTTTCTAGTTCTTACATGTACCTTATAAGACATAAATGTTAGTCTTACCAACAACCTCTACTTCAAGAAATTCCATGATAAATTTAGCCCATCATATTTCTAGCATTGTGTAGTTGTAAATGAAGAAAGACCTTTACATTTTATATATATATAAGTAAAAGCATTTGCTGAAAACTAAAAAACAACTAACTTACAAAATAAATAGGAAAGAAGTAAAAAAGTGAAGAGAGATACTACATTTATGGATTAGAAGGATTATAGAACTAGTATCTCAATTATATCCACATTGTCATACAAACTTATGTATATTCAAATAAACATGTATGATAATTTATAGACATGGAAAAGTTTATTCTAAAGTTACATGAAAAAATAAAGGAATTATACTAGCCAAAACAATAAAAAATAAAGTTAGAAAAGGTACAGCACTTGAGATTTACAACAAAGCCACGATAGTCAAGACAGTGTGGTGTTGGTAAATTCATGGACCAGTAGTTCAACTGAACTAAATAGATAGTCCAAAAGTAGACGAACAATATATAGCAATTGATTTTTGACAAAAGTACAAAATCAGTTCAATAAAGAAAATACATTTTTTTCAACAAATGGTGCTGGAATTAGACATCTATGTGCAAAATAGTCCTAATTTTACACTTCACATAAAAGTTATCTTGATATGGATTATCAATCTAAACATAAAATTATAAAGCTTTAAAAAAACATAAAAGAAAATTTGTGTTACCTTGGATTTGGCAAGAATGTTCAGATATGATACCAAAAACACAAACTCTTAAAAATTGATCATTTTTCCTTCATCCGAATTTAAAATATTTTCTCTGCAAAGATACCACTAAACAAATGACAAGAGAAGCTACATGTTGAAATAAATGTCTGCAAATCATATGGATAGTGAAGCAATGTATCCAGAATATTTAAAGAATTCTTACAACTCAGGGATAAAAAAAACTACACACAGGAAGTGAAAAAATGGGCAAAATATTTGAGTTGATAGTTCACTGAGTCAGACATACAAATAGCAAATAAGTAGAATATGAAAGATGCTTTGCATCTTTAGCCACTAGTGAAATGCAAATTAAAACCACTTATATCATTACTATATGCTAACTAGAATAACTAATAAAACAAACAAACAAACAACCCAAAACCAAAACATCCTCAACAAAACTAAGTGCTGGTAAGGAGATGGAGTAACTGCAACTCTCACATGTTGCTGTGGAAAATGCAAACAAGAAAATAGTTTGACAGTTCTTTTTAAAAAAACATAAATTTAAACATACATTTAATATGTGATCCAGCAATCCCATTCTTATGTATTCATTTCAGAGAAATAAAAGCTTATGTTCATTTAAAAAACAAGCTTTGAAAGAGCTGTACAAAAAAAAAAGATCAATTTTACTCACAGTTGCCCCAAAGTGAACACTACTTAAATGCCTTTTAATAGGTGATGGCGTAAATTGTGATATACCTATTATAGTAAAATACCATTTGATAATAACAAAGAATGAACTATTGGTGCACTGATATGAATGAATCTCAAGGGCATGTTGAGTGAAAGAAGCCAGTCTCAGAAGTTACAGTGTTTGACTGAGTTTAAATGTCAAGGAAGCAGGAAGGACAGAGGACAGATCAACAGACACTAGGGTCTATGAATGTGGGGAGAGTTTCACTGTCAAGCAGCAGCATGAGAGGCTTTGGGAAACAATGGACTTGTTCAGTATCCTGATTGGGGAGGTGGTTGCATGGTTTATATTGGTCTTATAACTCATAGAACACTGCACTGAATGCACTGTGTTATGGTTTACATCTCCATGTTTCTCCATGGCCCTATGCACTCATTTGTGGAAGGTGACTGGGTCATGGCGGTGCTGCAGTTGGCTTGGGCCTGGGAGGGGGAGACTTGTCAGGAGAGGTGGTTCACTGGGGGCATGACCTCCCGCTCTCTGGCTTTCCCCTTTGCTCTTTGCTTCCCAGATACCATGAGGGGAGCAGCTTTTCCTCAATCACGCCACTTTTGTCCTCCTCTCCTGCCTTTTAGCCAGTCAAACATGGGCTGAAAAGTGAGCCAACTGGTATTTTGTCCCAGCAATGAGGAGAGTGACTGAGACATATTATCTCAAATCTACAGCGACATTCTTACTCTCTGTGCCCATTTCCTGCACTCACACATATAATATATATCTGCATATATATAAATGCATGTATAATATGTGTGTGTATGTGTGTGTATACACATCCATTAGGCTAGATATTATGCTTGGATATGTGCACTTGTCTAAACTCATAAACTCTTAAAATGAATGAGTTTGTTGTATATAAATTGTACCCGAATAAAGATTTTTTTAAAATAAAAAAATTGAATGAGAAAATGTGGCACCTAGAACAATACATACAGAATATAATGTTTCAGGCATTAACTAACAAGCATGTGAATAGAGATTTTTTTTTCCTGGTCTACTACATGCTTAATAAAGTAGGTGTTCTTTCTATAAGGCCTCAGTTCCAGACATTTCTGGGCAGGATAAGATTCCCAAAAATATTCCCACGTCCTTAATTCCTGGGACAATGAACATATTATACTATATGGCAAAAGGAGCTTCGCAGATATGAATAAGATTACTAGTTATTTTATCTTGCATTAGGGAGACTCCTAACTTTATGGATAGACTCAATGTAATCACATGAACCCTTTAACAGAAGAAGTCAGAAGAGGAGGGTAGCAGAGGAAGTTACAGCACTGCAGTCAAAGCTGTTAGACTGATTTGAAACATGAGAAATATTTGGAGAACTGTTGCTGGGGTTGAAGGAAAAGGGCATAAATCAAAGTACAGCAAGGTACTCTTGGAAACTGAGAATGAACCCTGGCTGACAGACAACAAGAAAAAGGATCAAAAGTGTCCATCACCTGAAACCCTGAAACACATTCTACCCGAGCTTCCAGGTCAGAGTCCAGGACCTTTAGCATCTTGATGAGGTTTGGAGCAGAGCACCCACTGAAGCCTCCTCTGAAATTCATGTGTGTAACTGGGTGCTCTTTGAAGCCTCTGTGTTTGTGATGACTTTCAGAGCACAGACAGGAAAGGAAGATACTGTTCATGAGCTGAGGTTGGGAGGACAATCCCATGGGTCCTAAGAGGTTTCCTTCAAGTGAACTTGGCTTAAGAAGAGAGAGGTTTGGGGTCCTTAGATTTTTCTTGAGCCATGTGTTATTGCAGAAGACAGACAATTTTGAGTAAAGCTTTGTGGATCTACTCAGGTTGCTTGCCAGCCAGCCCTTTGCCATGTGCTGGAACTTTGGTCTTTAAGAGAAGGAGTTAAGCAAAATGGAGCTATTTCACAAAGAATTACATAAAACATTGGAACTTTCAGATGCTATTTTTAAAAAAATAGCATATGTCATAGCTTTGACTAAAATCTGAGTCAGTGTTACTTCTCTGATACAAAAGTTTCCACTGAAGACTGTTCACTTCCACAATGTTCAGAGGGCTTGGTCAATGCAGAATCACTTTGCAGAAGACACAGTTGTGGAACATGTTCCTAAACTTCCTAATAAACCCACAGCAACTTCAGTGGTTTTAGAATTACAGTAGAATTATGTTGTTGACTTTTACTTAAGTGGTACAGTTTACTCAAGTACCCTGTACTACTTGTGGAAGAGCACAGAACATGGTAGAATCAAAACCTTTATCTTCAGGTCTTAAAAATATAATTTAAATGATGGCCCATGCCCAAAATTAAATTAAAACGTGTTGAAATTCAGTATTATTGAAAACATTTAAATCTGAAACATTTTTGTACTTTGCCTAAACTGGTTTATTTTGATTGAAAATTTTGTATTCCCCAAGGCTAATATAACTTAGCTTAAAGCTGTTTTTATGTTAACTTGGGACTGTAGAAATTTCTCTTACTAAAAGTAGGAGACATTAAATAGGTATCAAAACCCCTCACAAAGTCTCGAGAAAGAGTTCTATGTTACAGTTTGGCTTTACAGAGATTTGAAGATGATCCATGAAGTCTTGGCTAGGTTATGGGTTTACGTGTGTATTTTACTCTTGCTGATTGCTTTTGCCAAAAATTACAAAATAAAAACTGTTTATGTAAGATCTATAACTGTACATGGACTCAGGAGTTTTTCAAAATGTCATTTCAAATGAGAGATTTAGGGTTATGGGAATGGTGGAGGGTAGATAAGATCAAGGTAGAAATGCTATAAGAAAACTGGAGAGGTGAGGAAAGTATGGGAGATTTGGAAAGTAAGGAAAAACCCTGATGGAATGGTAGGGTTTCTTTCGGGAACTGAGGGGTGATAGGGGTGTTGGTTAGATTGTCCCTTAGGGTTTAATGTGGGAAACAGAAGTCATGTGAAGCAGTTGAAGCAACTAAGATTTAACACAGGGAATTTGAAACTTGCCATTTTTAAGGAAAGGATGGAGTAGCAGAGTCCATGCTGAGCCTCCAACAATGTCTTCAGAACAGTAGAAAAATAATCTATAAGGGAACCACCACCCTGAGGGTCAATAAAAGCTGTGTCAAAGTCTAGACTGCCATTAAAATCACTACTACAAGTGTGATTTTGCCTTTTTAAAAATGACAATTATTCTCATGTTTCTCATTTAGTTTTTAAAGTTAATTTTTTATCTGTATGGGTTTGAAGTACATTATGATTAAATTCCTCACAGGGAGTTAGTGCATGTACAGAATACTTCTTCATTCTTCTTACCTCCCCTTCCTCCCACCCTTTTATTTCTTTTCTTGGTGCAGTTCTCATTTGCAAAAGATCTATCTCCTTGTTTGCATTTGCCTATGAATACTTAGGAAATGAAAGAATGGACACTTGTGGCTGCTTGTAAAGGACAAGGTTGAGATGTTGCTATGGCCATCATAACTGCCTTTTAGTATCCACTAATCAGAAATGTAGTTGTTTGTAAGATAATGTTTGCTAGTAGAGACTGCCAAAAGTTGACTAGAAGATGACCTCTGATTGATCTGCCCTTCAAATCATGCTGAAGGGTAGAGTTTGAATTCAGTGTTAGCTGCAAGGTAGTCAGTATAATATCTTTAGCTTAGCTGCAAGGGAGTCAGTATAACATCTTTAGCTTTCCAGTTTCTCCAGAAGCAAGATTAGTTGAATAAGACTTTGTGTGTTGTTAGGAGATGGCCCTGTTCGGAAGAGGCCAATCACTAGGGGCATGATCTGAAAGGTGCATCTCCCTGTCTGAGTCATCCTTTCATTCTTTGCTTCCTGGTCTCCATGTTTGAACAGCTTTCCTCCACCGCAGGCCCTTCTACCATGTCATGTCTGTGTCTGAGCCAACCATGGATTGGACCCATATAAACCTTTCCTTTTTTAGGTGGTAGATGTCCGGCGTTATGTCCCAGTAATAAGAAAATGAATGGGACAGATAATGGTATCAAAGAAATGGGGTAATGTCTGTGACACTCCCTCACCATGTGGCTCAGAATCTCTTGGAACTGGTTTACAGGAGGAATTTGGAAAGATTTTGAGATGTCGGTTAGAAAATCCCAAGAATGCTGGATGCAAGACTGATGGAAGATTCTGGTCAGTGCTTACAAGGCCAGAAAGCTAGTTGTTATGATTTGTGTCTAGATGTTCCCCCAAAGCCTTTTGTGTTCACGGTGGGGTACATTTTGGAGGTGGTTGAATCTGAAGTTTGTGACTGATTGTTGGTCCAATGTGGGTTTATAGGCTTGAGTGCTACACCTGCCCTAGGGTGGGTAGCCTGCACACAGTATAAGGCACAGAAAGAGAGAGAGTCTTCTCTCTCCTTTTACTCTTGTTGCTTTTGCTGTCTTCTGCCAGCACGAATGGTTGCCTCTCTGCCATGCCACCCTGCCTTGGAACCAGCTGACTATGGACTGAAGCCTTCACAAACTGTGAGCTAAATAAATCTTTCCCTCTTTTACTTTGAGTGTTGGGTATTTTGTCACAGCAATGAGAAAAAAGCAACTAAGACACTAATAAAAAGGCAGAATGGGAAAGACCAGGCTCAGTAGGCTTTAGTTGTGAAAAAGTACTTCAGTGGCAGCTGGACTCCAGGCTGTGTGTGTGTGTTATGCTCTGACAGAAAATTTGTGTACATTTTGCTTATTTCCTGAGACTTTGCAGGAGAATGAAATTAAGGGTGGTGAATTAATTAATCTAGCGGAGAAAATTTCTTTCTTTTTTTAGATATTTTATTTTATTTTAAGAATAAAGAAAGAAAACATGTTAACAAACAGACATCCATTTACAAAATAGCATAAGAACAATACAAACAATACAGAGTTATAGACAAAATGGTAGGAAATTCAATAGAAGACAGTAGTACAAATATTAGCTGTCCTGTATATCCATACATACATAATTTTCCTTTTTTCCCTTCTCCTTTCCCACACCCCAGTTGAGCCTTGCTTTTGATCATTTTCCTTTCATTTCACAATGTCTATCATACCTCCTAGTTTTTACTCTTTCAGGTTCTTTTTACTCTTTCAGGTTCTTACACTAGTGAGACAATACGTTGCTTACACATGTATGTCTGATTTATTTCACTTATGAGTATGGTCTCTATTTGTGACCATTTACCTATAAAAGCCTCGAGTTTATCTTTCTTTATAGCTGAGTAATACTCCATTATATAAAAGTACCGCAATTTTTTTTAGCCAATCCTCTGTGGGTGGACATTTGGGTTGCTTCCATGATTTAGCTATTACAAATTGTGCTGCTATAAACATGGGTGTGCATATATCACAGTGATATGATGTTTTCAGATCTTCTGGAAAAATGCCCAGAAGGGGACTAGCTGGGTTGAATGGGACCTCTAGACCTAGTTTGCTGAGGAATCTCCAAACTAATTTCCACAGTGGTTTCCCTAGTCTGTATTCCCATCAGCAGTGGAGAAGAGCTCTTATTTCTCCACAGCTTTGGCAGCATTTGTTATTGGTTGATTTTTTAATGATAGCCATTCTTACTGGGGTGAGATGAAATCTCAATGTTGTTTTAATTTGCATTTCTCGAATGACTAATGATGTTGAACATTTTTTCATGTATTTATTTGCCATTTATATTTCTTTATCTGAGAAGTGTGTATTCATTTCAGATGCCCATTTTTGGATTGGGTCTTTGAATTTGGAGGAGCTGATGTTTTTTAATTCTTTATATGTTTTAGATAGAAGACCTTTGTCCCAAGGACAGTCAGCTAAAACTTTTTCCCAATTTGCGGGTTTTCTCTTTACTCTTCTGGCGATTTCTTTAGATGTGCCGAAACTTTTCAGTAGGATGAGATCCCAGTTGTTGATTCTTTGAAGTATTTCACAGGCAGTCTGGTTTTTGTTCATGAACTCTCTGCCTACCCCTATATCTGCAAGGTTTTTTACCTACTTTCTCTTTAGTGGAGGAAATTTCAAAGCAGCCCAGCTTAGGTGGTGGGGTGGGTATTGTTGGTGGTTTTCAGTCATAATGTCCACGGGAATCACCCAAAAAGTAGAGCTAAATAATTTGAAAAATTTTGCTGGTAGCCAGAAAGGAAGCACCTGTAAAGTTGGGCTCTGCAAATTTCAGGCCCAGGAAAGCTTGGTTGCTGAAAAGATTAGCATTAAAAAGAAGCCAAGAACTTGAATCAGGACCCTAGGAAAGATGACTTGAGGATATCTCAGGAATCAACAAGACCCCACTCTTTTCAGGTTCACAGTGCAAAAGTGAAAACCTGCTTTGAGAAGAAAGTCCCAGGGCACCCTGGGGAGAAGGCCCACTTCAGGCATTGATTCTTTGGGATTTGTTTCACAGTGATCAGCCATCTAGGCACTCAGAGGCTTCTGCAGCCTCAGTCTAAGTAGACTTGGTTAGTGCTTGATCTGGTAGCTGTCTCTGGCATCATCCATGTGGCACTGGTTTTTGATACATGCAGAATGCGAAAATTGCAGTGTTCATAGGGATCTATTCAGAGTCAGAAGAAGCTCTGAAAAGTCACGCAATGTACCCTTGATAGAGAAGTGCATGAAACTGTGAAAGAAGCCAACAGTGCACTGGAGTCCCTAGGAAGTCAGAGAAGTTTGGAAGTCTGCTGAGGAAAGCCACAGGCAGTGAGCAAATCCACCCCAGGAGAGAGACAGCAGGAGGGCAGCACCCAGCACAACCACAGGAGTGGGGCCACCCTCACCCTTTGGCGCTCACATCTTAATATAATTTGCCCCTAAGTGCTGGACATGATACTATGGGATTTTATGTTTGTGTTGCTGGGATTTGGTCTTGCTTTAGTCCTATTTTTTCTATACCCTTATTTTTTCTTCATTTTGGAATGGGATGTTTACCCTGTACCATTGTATGACAACAGTGGTTTAACTTTCTTTTTGATTTTTACAGCAGCTCATAGTTAAGAGTTTGCCTTGAGTCTAAGAGGAGACTTTGGACTTGGGCTTTTCCTCAATGCTAGAACAGTTAAAACTTTGGTGAGTCTTAGAGATGTATTAAACACACTTTTCATAATGATGTGAGCCTTCTAGGGGCCAGGACAAATGGTTACCACTTAGACTGAAAACTGCTCACAAAATCTCAGGTGTTCATAGTTGCATGTGATGCTTTTAGAGCTTGGGGGAACTATACCTGTCCGTGGAACCCTGTCTTCCTCAGTGGACTAAAGCACTGACGAATCCATAGCTAACAGTATTGTTTGATATTGTTGCCTAGTTAGAGAGGGGAAGGAGTCTCTGGAGGTGATGTAAAAGGGCATATGTTTGTCTCCCTACTCCTTCCTTCATTCCCTGCTTTTTCTGCCACAGTGTCACTGATACAGGGGAAAGAAACTCCCAACCTGCTAGGTACCTTGGATAATTTCATGTTCTCTGAAATCAAAGAATGAACTTTAGGAACAACAGAGATGAAGAGCAGAACATATTTACTGGGGGAAAGAAAGCTTCTGTCTGTGCAAGGGACAGAAGGGGGCCTGAGTGTGTTGCCAAGGATCCTGCCTTTTCTAGGGATTCTATAGAGCAAAACCACGAGGTAAAGTGGGTCCAGGGTGGAAAATATGGGAAATCACAAGGTGGGCATGAGGCAGGACAAAACTATGGTCAGCCAATAAGATTGCAAGTATAATTGTTCAGGTAAAATTGATTAAATCAGGATCAAGTGGGGAAGTGAGTCACATAACAAGCAGGCATGAATACAGAATAGGGGCTTTTCCTGTAAGGGGTTGGGTCAGGGACTCTGCAGGGTGATCACTGCCTATTTAGAATATCAATCCCTGATGTCCACCCCCAAGGTGGGTGGTATGTGGATACATTTGTTTAATCTTTTGTCTTGAGGTCTGGCCCGCAGCAAGTAGGTCTCCATTTACAAAGTATCTTGTGTTCCATATTGGCTCCTTCAAGGATCTGGCCCTGTCTGACTGCTTACAGTATTTCTGTCTAACTCAGCTGCCTATAACAAAATCATCACAAATTTCATTTTATAATAAGTATTGAATATCTCATATAATTTATTACATGCTATACAGTATACTGTAAGGTATTACTCATTTACCCTTGAGACTGTGCAGCTGACTGGGAACCATGGCTCACTGAGGTTGTTCATCATGAGAGGGTATCATACTGCATTTTGCTAGCCTGAGAAAACATCAAAATTTAACATTCAAAGTATAGTTTTATTGAATGGCTCTGCTGTCACACCACTGTAAAGCTGAAACATCACAAATGAACCATCATAAGCCAGGGACCATCTGTGCTGGAACTGAAATACTTGTGAAACACTAGTGCAAATGGTTGTGGACTTCATGCTACAATTGCTGAAGGTAAAAAAGTAGGACTGGACACACTTTGATTGCAGAAGTCCCTGCTATGCACAGTCATTGGACAAAACAAATCTTCTGGCATTCTTTGGTTTAAGGGGAGGCTATCAGTTCACATTGTTAAGCACATTTCAAGCATCTTTTTTATGTGGGTGAAGAGAGATATTTATCCTTTTGGAGAATTGTAAGGATTCAACAGTTACTTTTTCTTTTTGGCTGACAAGGGACTAATTTCTTGTATTCTTGGAGAACTTTTTCCTTGATGTCATTTTACTTGACTGAGAACTATTTTCTAGTAATGACACTGGGGTGGTCATCCAAGTCTGTCACTGCATAAGTTTTCCCTCTGTTTAACATCCCTTTATGTGTTATTGGTGTTTCCCTGACTGCTGAAAAAATAGAATTGTCATTCAATCTCGGTAATAGAGAACTGACTACCGTGATTTAAATACATAAAGATTGGTTTTTCATGTGAAAGGTTCAGAAGTAGACATCAAAGTGCTGGGGAAGCAATTTCATGAAGTTCTCAAGGGTGCGCAGGGCGTTCATCTTTAAAGTAGATTTGTGATCCGGATGGATTGCCATATCTGTTGCTCTCTGGCCATCATATCTACACATCTAGGAAACAGGAAGGAATAGTGGGACTGCCTCCTGCACCCTGTCCAAACCTTCCCAGTAACTTCTGCTTGTCTATTTTTGGCTAAATTTTTTATACAACTAAACCTACCTATCAAAGAGCTTGGGCAAGGTAGTCTTTGATCCTTTATTATCCTGAATAAAATCAGTAAAAAGCAAAGCACAAAATATTGGTTAGATAATTAACAATCTCTGCCACAGAAGGATCCCAAAGATCAATAGCCTTTTTAGTTAGGCACTGATGAATCAGTTATCAAGAAAGACACAGAGAATGAGACATAAATTTTAAACCAAAAAACAGTATTAGGCTGGTGTGGGTGGTGCACACTTGTAAGCACTTGGGAGGCAGATGCAGGAGGATTATTGTGAACCTGGGAAAAAAACAAAAGAAACTCAGATTTTTCTTTGCATTTGAAATTTCCTTTTGTCTAAAAATTTTGTTGTTAACTTTGGTATCTTTAGATCCACATGCATACATGGACCTAATAAGTTTTTTGAAATACTTGGAAATGTTTTGGGAATTTTTATGTTTATGGGAATATGTACCTTTTTTTTAGGAAGAGGGTCCATAATGATTTTCAGGCTCTCAAAAGCATCTGTGATCTCTAGTTCAGTAAGAACTACTGGAAATGAACCTGAAATTAAAGCAAGTGCATAAGTACTTCATTTTTATTTTTTTATTTTTTATTTTTTTTTAGTACTTCATTTTTAGGTACAAATTATTTTCTTTTTTTTTTTTTATTTTAAAGACAAAAGAGTGGAGACACATGAACCAGTACAAACCACAAACAATTCAAAAATACAAAACCATACAGAACATAGTAGGGAATCAGCACTGGATGGGTGCTGTACTACATAATGTTATCTTCACATTAGTTATCACACAAACATTAAAGGAAATACCAAACTATAGAGAAGACAGTAGGAAATTAGCACTGGATGCTGTGTAATATAAAGTTATCTTCACTTCTGTTAATATGAAAACGATTGAGGAAATACAAATTATAGAGAACATAGAAGGGAATTAGCTCTGGATGCTGTCCTATATAATGTTACCTTCACATGTTACTCAGTTATACAGATGATGGCCCATTTCATCATTCAATTTTCTCCTCCCTCATCTCCGTTGCCCTACCACTCAATCAGTCATCTTCCCTGTGATGATAACTGTATTCCTGGGTTTATCTGGACTCTCGCCTTGGGAAGAGATATAGCTACCTCAGACCATACTATAGCTCACATGGGTGTATACAAACTGCTATGGTTGGAGGTGGAAAAGCACCCATGCTCACAGGGGATCGCCCCACTCCACCCCGTGGCTGTGCTATGGGTGGGGGTAGGTCCAGTCCGTGGGGTGCCCTCAGCAGGGCCCACAGTGGAGCAGCTGCAGGGCCCTCAGTGGAGCAGCCGCAAGGCCCACAGCGGAGCAGCTGTGGGGCACACGCCCCCATCAGGGCACCCTCGGTGACCCGTTCAGCTCTCTCCCATTGCCTCGATGCCGGAGGCCCTTTCTTGTCCTCCTCCCTCCTCCCAATCTCCAGTATTACTGCTCCCCACCCCTTGTAGCTGGGCACTGGATGAAACCACTATGCTTGTTATGAGGGTCTGAAATTTCCCTGGCCCATTCTCACTGTGTTAGCCCAGGGCATGAACTGAGTTTAAAGCTTAGTTCTAGAATAGAGTTGGAGGACCTTCTCGGGTCCGCTGTATAGAGCATGCTGCCACCTCTCAGACTCCCGGTCTGCTGCCCTTCATCTAATCTGTTGCTATGGGTTCACTCAAGGTTCATCTGTGCAAGCTGTAAGGAGACCCTCTTGGTGCACACATCAATAGTCTGGGGTGAGTCCTGAAGACCCTGGATTTGTGCCGTTGTTGCCAGGAACAGGTGGTGTTTGCTCAAGCCGCCGAGACTCAAGGTGCTCCCAGGGAGAGTTCAGGGTGGGAGCTTAGTCCCGGCAACCCAGCTCGTGCTTCCTGCCTGATGTTGGAGTGAGAAGGGCGTGGAGCCACGCGATCCACCTCCATCTGCATCTCCCTCCCGTTGCGGTGCTGGAGCCCCCATCCGCTCCTCAGCTGGATCCCTGGGAGCCACCACGGCTCACCACTGAGGTTCCCCCGCTGCTCTCCGCCGGTAGCCACTCACCCAGCAGAGAGGCAGGTGGCCACTGCCTTGAGGCAGGTGCAGAGCCGGGCGTGGTGGACTGTGTACTAGTTGCATTGATTCTCTCCAGGCGCTGATTAGGAAGGTTGCTGCAGGGTGGGGACTCTGCCTCAGTGGCTGTCGCAACCTCTCATTCTCACACTGGGTTCGACAACTGCTCCCGACCGCCATTGCCTCCTTTCCTGGCTGCGCCCTCCTCTCTCCAGCCCTGGACCAGCTCTCGGAACTCCGCTCTCCTCTGGCCGAGTCGGGAGGCTTCCGTGAGCGTGGGCCTCTGAAGCTGAAGCTGCAAATGCCAGAACGAGGGCGCGGGCCAAGTGTGTGCTTGGAGCGGTGACTTCCTCCTTCTCCTTGCCCTTCGACTGCGCCATGGCTGATCTCCGATCCTTTCCTCCAGCAGAGGTTCTGCTCAGTCTTTCCGAGGGCTTCAACTCCCATCTCAGACCCTTCCTGAGTCCAGGATACCCACCTCTTTACCTTCTGTCCTTTGTCTGAGTGGCATTCCTCTGGGAGGTTCTCTCTCCGCTGCCTACCCGGTCGCCATCTTGAAGTTCTCTCGTAAAATTTATTTAGTTATTTGTTACTTTCTAATGAATTGACCATTACACTTCTAAAGTTCTGAAATGGCCAACAGACCTTAGAAAGATACCACTTTAGGCTGCTGCTTGAAACCAACAGCTACAGAAAACTGCTGGCCTTGATTCAGGGCCACTAGGTACAAATTATTTTCTACTGTCTTCCTTTTTCATATAATATGATCCAGTCACAAAGAAAATAAGATGCATTGCAATTGTTGTATATAATTATAGTCTTCTGTCCTTTAATATAAACTTTTCATCAGTTCTCCATTTAATTAATGCCTACTTAAACTCTAAGAAACAGTCAAAATATCATCTCCTTCAAGAAAGTCTGACATAATTCTTTAGACAGAATTGTCTCCTTTAAGGGATTTTAGAGTAGTGTTATTATCTAAAATAACACTAGAGATAAGGCTTCAACCAGAAAAAGGCCAAATAGAAAAGATACAGGGATACAATTTTTTTTCAATTCAAATTTTATGGGCCTAAGAACAATTCTGTAGTGGATTTTCAAGATAAAAACAAAATTTGGTATGAAAATGAATATATTAAATGAGAAAAGACTGCCAAATTACAAAAAATACAGAAAACTATCAAAATAGTTTACAAAAATTATCTGCCTAACATACCTCTAAAACACATTACTTTCTTTATATGGCTATGTATTCTCTGATTATTTTTTCATGTAAAATATTTTAACAATATTTATCATTATAATAGAAAGGATAACCTTTAACATAGTTCAAATTTATGTTTTATTTTTAATTGTTTAGAAATGTTTGCTTTTTCTTCACAACTTATGATTGTGTCATACACATTTTTAGAATTCTTGTAAGTTTGGAAGAACCTTTGTCAATATACAACCTCTGCCTGAAACTTCATGTAAACTGCCTCATTAGTTTCCTTTGTGTGCAGTGAGAACATTCTAAAAATAGATTAGTTCTACAGGACAAAGACTGTGAAACATTGGTATATTCTTGTAAACCAAAATTAAACATGTGCTTAATTTCACTCCTTATCTAGACCTGCAAAATTACTATGGTTACCCTCATGCTGCCCAACTTGAAGTTTGTAAACTATAAAAACACTCAATCAAGTGAACATATTGCTGGAACCTCTCTTAAAGTTTTGAAATTGACCAGTGAAAGTGAGAGGCTCTGAACTTTAGTTTCATTGGCTTTGAGTCTGGAGTATTAGCATTAAATCTTCTCTAAACTTCTTGTAGGATTCAGCAGTGAATCCCTCAGGACCTGAGATTTTCTTTGTGGGTAAGTTTTGATTTACATTTCCAATCTGATTCATTGATATTGGGTTATTAGAATTTTTATATCTTCTTGATTCAGCTTTGGTAATTTATGTGTTATCTAGGAATCTTTCCACTTCTTCTGTGTTTTTCATCCTATGCAAGTAATGATTTTTGAAGTAGATAATGATGATCTTCTGAATGTCCACAGGGTCTGTAGTGATTTCACCCTTTTCATTCCTCAATGAATAAATTTGAGTTTTTTCTTTCCTTTTTTGATAAGGGTGGGTAAAGGTTTATCAATTTTATTTATTTTGACAAAAAACCCAACTCTTCAATTCATTAATTCTTTGTATTATTTTCTTAGTCTCCATTGCATTAATTTCTGCTCTGATCTTTATAATTTCCTCCCTTGTATGGGCTTGGGCTAGTCTTGCTCTTCTTTTGCTAGAAGCTTGAGGAGTAACACTGTGTTGCTTATTTGTGCTCATTCTGTTTTCCTGATGTGAGACTTCACTACTATAAATTTCCCTCTTAGGACTGCTTTCACTGTGTCCTATAAATTCTGGTATAGTTTATCTACTTTCTAGTAAGTTGTATATATTGTTTAATTTCATCTGTGACCCATTGGTTGTTCAGGAGGGTATTATTTAATTTCCAAATGTTTATGGGTCTTTTGTGGTTTCTTTGCCATTAATTTCCAATTTTATTGCAATATGGTCAGATAATATGCATGGGATAATTTCAATTCCTTTGCATTTCATTAAGTATGTTCTGTGGGCTAGTATATGGTCTATTTTAGAGAATGTCCCATGTGCAGCTGAGAACAATTTGTATTCTGATGATGTTGGGTGGGATACTCCGAAAACATCTACTAAGATTGGGCTCAATGAAAAAGGTTTGGTTCAGTTCTGATATTTCTTTGCTGATTTTTTGTCTAGTTGATCTATCTCTTTGTGACAATGGAATATTAAAGTCTCCTATTCTAGCTGTGTTATTGCTTATTTGATTTTTTATGTCTATTAATAATTGTCTTATACAGTTAGGTGCTCCTGTTTTTCATGCGTACATATTTATGATTGTTATCTTTTCCTCCTAAAGTTTTCCCCTAAAAGTATGTAGTGATCTTCTTTGTCTCTTTCGGTCATTCTTGGTTTGAAGTTCACATTGTCTGCAAACAGAATAGCTACCCCTGATTTTTCTGGGTTCCTGTTGCATGGAAGATTGTTTTCTATCCTTTGGCTTTTAGTCTATGAATTTCCTTTTGAGTTAAATTTGTTTCTTGTATATAGCATATTGTTGGATCTTGCTTCTTGATCCATTCTGCCAAGGATTTTCTTTTGATTGGTAAATTGAGACCATTTACATTGATGGTTAGAAGTAATATGTATTGGCTTATCTTTGTCATGCTGTTTTTCTTCTGTTGGTTCCCTGCTTTTCCCCTTTGTTTAATTGCTTGCCTTGCCTGGTGATGCCTTTCTATTTTTTTTGGAATTGCAGTCATTTTTTATCTCTGTCTAGAATATCTGTTAGTACTCTTTGTAGGGTTGGTTTGGTGGTCATGAATTTCTTCATTTGCTTTTTGTTATGGAAGTATCTTATTTCTCCATTAATTTTGAAGGATCATTTTGCAGGGTACATCATTGTGGGTTGGAAGTTGTTTTCTTTCAGGACTCAAATACTTCTGTTCAAGCTCTTCTTGACATAGGAGTTTGTATTGGGAAGTCTGCCATGATTTTGATGGACTTTCTTTTATATGTGATCTGTTTCTTTTCTCTAACAGCTTTTAACATTCTGTTCTTATGCTGAATTTCTGGAATATTGATTATTATATGTCTTAATGTAGTTTTATTTTGGTCATGGCTGTTTAGAATTCTCCATGCTTCATTTATATGTAAGTCAAATTTATCCACACTTGGGAAGTTTTCTGCCATTCTTTCTTTCTTTTCCTTTCTTTCTTTTTTTTTGGACTGGGAATCAAACTCAGGACCTTGCACTTGCCAGGCAGGTTCTTGGGTCCTTGTGCCACTGAGCCGTACCCCCAGCCCTCTGCCATTATTTCTGTGAAGAGTTTTTTTTTAATGTCATTTGTATTCTCTCTAGCTTTCTCATGGACCCCAATCAATCTTACGTTAGTCTTCTTTGTATCATCTTGTAGCTGCTAGATTGATTTTTCATGGTCTCTTGCTATTTTTAAAATATCTTTCATTTCATGATCACTAGCTGCAATTCTGTCTCCAAGATCTGACATTTTATCCTCTCCTTTATTCACTCTGTTGCATATACTTTCAGTGGAGGTTTTTTTTTTCCAGTGGAGGTTTTAATCTCTTGCATTTCTGCTTGAATCTATTGCATGGATTCCATTTCTTTCCTATATTGGGCATTTTTTGTTTCCATCATTTTTCAAAGCTCATCTATTCTTTTATCTGTGACTTATCTACTATCTTTGATTCTAAGCATCATTTCTTTTTGTACCTGTGAGATTATTTTCTCTGTAGCCTTTCCCACTTGTTTTTCACTTCTGCTGCTATCATTTCAGAAAGTTTCAGTGTTTGACTTCCAATTTCATCTATATCATTGAGTTCCAGGCTTGTCTTAGATGGGCTGGGGGTCTGGGTTGCATTTTGTTTCTGCATCTTGTCGTTTTCTTCTTTTTTCTTTCTTTCTTTCTTTTTTTTTTTTTTTGGACTGGGAATCAAACTCAGGACCTTGCACTTGCCAGGCGGGTGCTGTGTCTCTGAGCCATCTCCCTTGTCCATCTTGTCATTTTCCATTTTGCCTTCTTATTTGATTTTGTTTTCTATGTGGATGCTTGCCCATGTCTTATGACAGATAGTTTTATCACTAGTATTAAGAATTCCCAAGGAATTACATCTCTGCAGGGGGCGTTGGGCTTAAGATGGGGAGGGGGCAGGATAAAGTGACGAAGAGGTCAAACATAGTGGAGTCAAGGCTTGAGGTCAAAGGGTGATCACGCGAGTTTTGGGATGCTGGAGGACACAGGAGGTAAAGAAGTTTCTCCCTGGGAAAGAGCAAGCCTAAGGTACGGATTTATGAGCTGATCCATGGAAAGTCCTTCTTATGAGTCCATTTATTGAGCTCATTATCATAGTAATTTGCACAGGTTTCAGGTCCTGAGACCTTATATACTAAGCCCTGGATTCTAGGTATAGTCATGGAGATTTAAAAAAAAAAAAAAACACGCAGTAGTCTTTTTGAGGCTCATAGGAGTTGAAAAGATCCCCATGTAAAACATAGATCTTTTTGTACTCCACAGCATTGTGAAATTCCATTTCAACCAGCATTGTGCAAACAATTGTGCAGCAATTTTTGCTGCTGTTGTAGAACTCTGCAGAGTTTGGGGAGTTTGTCCTGTCACCCTCAGAAACAGTCTCCAATCGCATCTATTTTGCCATAGCTAAATACAAGTTTATAACCTATTTTAGCCCAAAGCAAGGACTGTTTAGACAGCTATCTCTTGGTTCAAAGGTTCATGCATTCAAAATCACTTTCTCTTTAATGGTCTGTGGAGACTTCACTGCTGCTTGGCCAGTCCCTCTTAAAGTATAAAATGTCATTATTCTGGTGATACAAGAATTGCAGCTTCTCTTCGGTCATTTGGTGATTTTCCCTTCCTGGGACTATCTCTAGACGAGGCACTGTTTATTTCTTTCCTGGGTATGTGTGGGCAGCAACAAAACATGCGATCATTAGCATGCAGTCATTTTCAGCTTGTGCAGAGCCATTGGTGGTACATTGGCCCTTTTCTACGTATCTTTTGGCTGTAGACTGTGTAAATTCTACAAATGTATCTTTCATCAGAGAAAAACAGACTCATTTAGCAAAAATTTCTGGAAAGTGTACTATTTTGTCAGTCTGCTCATGGTCAAACCACTTGCATTGCTTTCATAAACGTGTGTTTCTCAGTCTACATTTAAATCATCACTGGTGTGCCTAGCAGCTGGTCTTTCACCAGTAGGAGAAACTCTTGTTCTTTGGTGACACCTAGAAACTTTTAATGAATACTTTTTTTTATTCTTTAAAAAAATGAATGCATTCTTTTGCTCCAAATTCCTGATACCTATAATGATCATCAAAGATAAAGAATTCAATAGAATTTTGTGGGTCAGAATGACTGCTCATATACTATGACACTGATCTTCATCCCATGAATACATCTGCAAGGTACTGCCTGCAGTGAACAAGTCTTGAACATCGGCCTCTGCCAGAATAACTCTAGAGGAATAGGCATAATTCAGTACCAAGTCCGCTGATTCAGCTGCAACGCTAACTATTGGAACTTCTTTTTAGTACTTTCTTTAAGGCTGCTAGAACATAGATCTATGTAAAGTAAACCAATGGGTCACATGACATAGTTCAGGTCAGGTCTTAAATTGGCATGCCTGAGAAAGTTTAAGGATACCTGAAGTAAGGGCTGATTGTAGCAAGAGTGTTTCTATGACATGAAAGTATATTGCCGTGATCCATTTCTACTAAGACATTTGTCATCTCCCTTTCACTGTATATTGTTTTGAGTAGTTTAAGAATACTGCCTACATGGAAAGTGTCCATGGCATTGTTGGCTGTACCTGAGATGGAATTCCATTTGGTGTTAGGGAAGAGTTCTTCAAATGTGACTATTTCTGGATGGGGCCCTGGCTCTGATGATTTAAAGTGAAAATATCATTTCCAGAAAAATTTTATTGTTCACAATTCTGTGGGTTGGAAAATTAGGTCAGAGTTCATGGCGTGTGACTCATGTCCTCTCTGATGTTAGCTGGGTGACCTTTACCTGCTGTTTTCCCTGTTTTGACAGTCTTTCTGTTCTGTCTGGTTTCTCAATTCTTGCCCAATAAATAGATTCTTGTTACTTGTACTTGTGTCAACTTGATTTTATCTCTAAAGCGCATTTTCATTCCACTTCAAGAAGACACTTAAACTACAGCATCACTCATCTTAGTAATGCATTAAATTTGGTCAAAATCCATTAACAGGATATTATTTTAGCTAGCAAGAAATAATTAGAGTGACAGATCCACTTGGTTAGGAGTATAAGACACACTTGAGTGGACATTAAATTAAATTTTCACTTTGCTTTCCAGTATACTGTGCACCTTAAATATGACTATAGTATAATTACAGTGCAGATTGCACTGTCTTGTCCATCTCTGCTGGTTGGGTGTGTGAAGCACCTTCTGCCATGGCTCTCAATGACTTCCACCTCTCGGTGCTCAGGCTCCTTTGTAATCCTCTTCCCTTTTTATTTATTTATTTAGTTTTGGTACCTGGACTTGAACTCAGGACCTTGCCCTTGCAAGGCAGGCGCTTATGCCACTGAGCCATGTCCCCAGCCCAACCCTCTTCCCTTGAGTACAGGGTGACTAGTGCTGCTACTAGGATAAGGAAACAGTGACAGGCCCTCACTTCTGAGATTAGAGCACGAAAAGATTCTGATTTCCATCTTGCTCCCCACCTCTGGCTCTCTGATTCACTTGCTGTGATGCAAGCAAAATAGTATGTCCAAGCTGCCTATGGAGAGGCTCAGGTAGCAAGGAACTGAGGGAGTCCTTCAGCAGCAGCCTATGAGGGACTGAATCCTGCCAGCGGCCACGCGAGTGCAGATCCTTCCCTCTTGGGATGCTGCCAGCCCCAGCTGATACCTTGATGGTAGCCTGGTTGTGGCCCTGAGCCTAGACCCAAGCTCAGCTGTATCAAAACTCTTAATCCAACAAAGCTGTTGGTTACCAAATATTTGTTGGCTTAAACTGCAATATTTTGGAATAATTTATTAAGCATCAACAAATAGCCAACATGGTGACTAAAGTTGTAGGTGGTGAGCTGAAGATGATAAGACTAATAAAGTCACACACAGGTAATTTAATGCTGAAATATTAAATGTGAATAAAAAACATGTGGCTTGAAATTGTTTTCATTGGCTAGTGTTACCACAGATGGATGTGATGACCCTCAGGAGCATGACTGCACAGTGTGTCACTCAGCTTCTCTTAAGTCATGAAGAAGTCTAGGCGAGGAAGTCAGTGAGCACACACTTCAATACACATTGTTTCTTGATTGTATAGATGCTTAACAATAAGTTATGTTTTGTAAGTCAAATAAAACATTCAAATTCACTCACCATTTTCATCTATGAAGATTTTGCCTACTCAAAAATTTTGTTCACTATATTAATAAAATAAGGTAAAACATGAACATCCGCCACCTTCTCTTATGAAAATAATAAATGATCGACCTTTTCTTTAAATGATAATTTACAGCTTTTGGCAGTAATAATAGAACCTGGAGAGAGTGATTACGATGTATGGATGTTGTTCAGTTTCAGCAAATATGAGACACCAGATTTTAAAAATCCTATTTTACTCCATAGAGATCTAATTTTTTACATGGTAGAACTGGATGGCTACTATCTTTAGGTCTGTATCCAATCTGTCACCTTTCAGAACTACTGACATTTTCATGACAGAGTAACATCAATTTTAAATCTGCAGTAATATAATCATGAATTATTCAGTCCAGTAAACTACTCAACCTTATTCATAAAATTTAAGCAATGACTAGTTATCATATTCAGTTGTCTAATCAATATGAAACAAGTAATTGAAAAATTTGTGTTATTAAATAATTGATGGTAAGTAATGAATAGGATACTACAGTAGATGCAATCAGTCTTCCAAGTGCCATATTGTTGGCCATTTAAAATATTCTAATGACCAGGAAACGGCCACATTAAACTGGCACCAATCTGAAATTGCCTCATGGGAAAGAAATGAGAAGATGCTTTAATACATTTATCTACCTCAATTAGCTAGAAGAGATTTCCCACTAGTTGGCTTTAACAATATGTGGATTTTATTCCATTGAGTTCTGGGAAAACCTCAGTCCCCTGGCTCTATAAAACAGGCTGTGGAAATACAGCTGTCGGGATCCAGTGACACCTGGACTCTCCCCTGTGTCTTTTCAGATTGGTGCTGCAGGAGTTTTTTGCGGTGACTTTCTGTATCTGAGCCAAAAGATTTCAAGTTAGTAATTTGTGTTTAGCTAACAGATGAGTTTTCCCAATAGAGATCTTGGTTTTGAGCCACCTGCTAGAAATGAGACATTACACTGTATTTCAGTTGGAGGGATGAGAAAATAAGTAGCATATTTTTGGCAGCATGTAGATTTTGTGACATTGTTGAGCTCATGTCTCACATACACATTAGAGTAAAATATAGCATTTGCCAAGGAGACATACCAACTTTGTGCCCTCCCAGCCCTGTACCTGGAAATTGTGCTGTTTCGTCCTAAATGAACTTGTTGAGAAGTCCATGGCTCATGTGACTGACATGCTATGGGACTTTTCTTATCTCTGAAAAACAGTGAAAGTCTCAGTGAGATGGTCAGTAAGTGTATCAGTCAGGGTTTTACTAGAAAAACAGATATAACACAAGATACACAAATGTATACGAAATTACAAGATTGGCTTACCATGGTCAGCTACAGAGTTGGATGCAGAGAGTGACTGCACACTGGAGACTGAAGGATTCAGTCCAAGACCTGGAGCTCACTGCTGTGTCCCATGCAAGTCTCTATCAGGAGGCCACTGGATCTTTGACAGGAGGCTGAAGCATCTACTATGGAAACTGAAGAGTCTGTGCTGGAAGCCAGGAGATGACATCCAAGCTGAAGGCGAAGGCTGCAGCTCCTCTGAAAAACAAAAGCAGATCCTTCTTTCCTCATTTTCCCTTTCTACTATCCAGGTGATGAGCTGCCCTGGCATGGGTCTTCTATACCATTGCTGAGCTAGTTTAGTTAGGCATCTCTTAACCAAGCTTCTCAAGTTGACACCATCAATCAATCATCACAGCAAGATTCTGTTACACATCTAGGAAATGACATTGTTCACAGTGTTTTACCTTTGGAATCTTATGCTTCCTAAAAGTCCAGCAAGAGAAGTAGCATTCTGTGGAAATGCTGGGGAATGGGGAGTCAGACAAATGTAGTTCAAATCCTGGATTTGTCATTTACTAGGTACTTGACCTTCAGCACATTGCAAAATGTCTTTAGGTCTTAGTTTTCTAACGTGTAAAAGGGAAATAATCATAGAGAACATGAAGGATTGTAGTAAGGTTCAAATTATCTAGCACAGTACATGGTGTATACTAGGCATGCAATGAACATTAGCTGCCATATGCCGTGACTCACCTCAGGGTACTGCTGACCTGTAAAGTCCATAGCAATAATTGCTGACAAATGGTTTTAGAGTGCCTTTCAGAGTACAGCATGCTTTCATCTACTTTATCTCATTTCATACAGCAGAAGAGAAGGGTGAGGGTAATGCAGGAATGTGGCAAAGTTAAAATAAAAAGTAGCAAAGTCCATATTTTACTGTTACAAAGCACGGCCTCTCCGAAATAGATTTCTCTTCCAAATGCCTGTGGAATATTATTTTCACTAGTCACTTGGCACTTGTTACCCATTGACTTCTACATTAATTTCTTGTATGGATCTATGTTCTTTTTCCCCAGTGAGTTAGGCATGGACACTATTGTTTATGAGTCTTTATAGCTCACATAGTATCCTAGCTTAGTGCCTGCTCTGAGAAAACACTCCATAAAATTGCATCATTATATCAGGGGGGTTCTTTGGTTGCAAACAACAAAACTGGATGATTCTGGCTGGTCTACACAAGAAGGAACTTATTGAAAGGCTTTTACAGGCTTGCATCATTCATGGGAAGCTGAGGGGCTGAGGAAAACAGGTTCACCCGAGGCTGTTCTGAGGCTGGAATAATACTGGCATAACATTGGGTTCTTTATGGGAAAAGTGTCAGAACTCTGTTACATGTGGGAAAATCAACTGTTATGCATTTCCAATTCTTTTTATTTTAAAGAGAATAACAATAAAAAAGAAAAAGAACAATAGTAAAATATCAACAACAGAGACAAAATGAAGCAAAACCAATAGAAATGATACAGGGTTTCAGAACAAAATGATAGGAATAAACAGTGGTTATTATATTACATATTGTTATCTTCAATGAAGTTGCTCACATTACCAGATATAATAATGCAAGTGTTGTGGTTTTTGCAAGGGGAACAATATAATACAGGACACATATTTTATAATGTTATTTATAATAGTCATGCAAAGAATCATATACAAGAGAGAACAGGAAATCTGTCTATACACTAAAGACCACAGAACCTAGCTGAGGGCCTGGATCCCATGATAATGTCCTGGATGAGTTCAGCTAAAGACCTAAAGCCTGTAACAATGACTCCCACGAGTTCACCTGGAGGCCTAGATCCATGACAACGTCTCATGAAGGTCTGTTTCGCGGATCTGCACTGGGAAGGCCAAGAGGTCAGTGGTGGAAGCTTGAAAGTCTGTACCAGCGGGATGAAGGATCTGTGCTAACAGGCTGAGGGATCTGCACTGGAGCCAGGAAGCAAGGTGCAAAGTAAGAACCAGAGCTCCCCCGAAATGTTCCACAGCCATCCTCAGCAACAGTGAGGTCCCGAGCTCCTCTGACAATAAAAAAGCTGAGTTCCCATCAGGAAGGCCAATGTGACAAGCTTCTCCAGGAGACAGCAGTGCATATGTCCCCTCCAGAGCCAGGAAGCAATGCTCAGCGTGAGGACCAGCACTCCCCCCAAGTGAACTGAAGCCACTCTCAGCAACAACAGGTCTTGAGCTTCTTGGAGGATGAAAACAGCTAAGTTCATCGGCAAAACCAGCATAACAAGCTCCTCCAAGAAGACCAACAGCTCCTTACAGCTTCTCTCCACTTCCAACAGGCTCCCAACAGCTTTGACCAGCTCCCAACAGCCTTCCTCCTTCTTCTCCAGTTCTGCCACTTATGCTGTTGGCAACTATACTTAGGTGGGCCTCCCACACCCAGCACCACACTGGTTAAGTTCAGCTGGGTGTTATAAGTTGACCGCCAGTTGTCAACCACCACAGCAAGGTTGATCAAACCATTACAGAGAATAAAAAATAAAAACAACAAAAAAAGAAAAGATACAGAATTTCACTAGACAAGATGGTAGGAATTCACCAGTGGTTGGTATACTGCATATTGTTGTCTTCAAATTATTTGTTCAGATTATCAGATATAAGCATGGGAAATTGGTCAAAAAATTAAGCCTTAACTGTTCATTTCAATAAACCATTGGACATCAGCAATGCAGTTATCCCAGCTATGTATCTATCATCTATCTATATATTTTGTTCCCTTCCTTTCTTTTTCTCCTTTCCCTCATCCCAGTTGTTCCTTCCTTTTAGTAATTTTTTTCTCTTTCATAATATCTATTGTATGTTTTGGGTTTTATTTACTCTTTCAGGTTCTTACACCAGGGAGAAAATACAATGTTTACATATGTGGGTCTGATTTATTTTACTTACGAGTATGATCTCTAGTTGTATCCATTTATGTATAAAAGCCTTGAGTTTATCTTTTTATAGCTGAGTAATACTCCATTGCATAAAAATACAACAACTTTTTTATCCATTCCTCAGTTGATGGGCACTTGGGTTTTTTCCAAGGTTTAGCTATGACAAAGTGTGCCGCTATAAACATGAGTGCACATGTATTGCTGTGATATGATGTTTTAAATTCTTCTGGGAAAATACCCAGAAGCGGACTAGCTGGGTTAAGTGGGACCTGTAGTCCTAGTTTTATGAGGAATCTCCACCCTGATTTCCACAGTAGCGTCACCAATCTACACCCCCACCAGCAGTGGAGAAGGGCTCCTCTTCCCCCATAGCCTCTCCAGTATTTGTTATTGGTTGATTTCTTGATGACAGCCATTCTTACTGGGGTGAGATGGAGTATCAGTGTTGTTTTAATTCACATCTCTTGAATGACCAATGATGTTGAACGTATTTTCATGTATTTATTTGACATTTGTATTTCTACATCTGAGAAATGTGTATTCATCTCAGATGCCCATTTTTGGATTGGGTCTTTGAATTTGGGTGGCCTGATTTTTAAAAATTATGCATTCTAGATAGAAGTATTTTGCCTGATGGACAGTTGGCTAAAATTTTTGCCGAAATCATAGGTTTTCTTTTCACTCTGTTGGTGGTTTCTTTTGATGTGCAGAATCTTTTCAATAAGATGAGATCCCAGTTATTGATTCTTTGAAGTATTTTCTGTGCGGTTTGTTTCTGTTCATGAACTGTCTGCCTACCCTTTTGTCTACAAGATTTTTACCTACTTTCTCTTCCAGTAGATTTAGTGTTTCTGTTTTAATATTTAGATCTTTGATATATTTTCACTTTAATTCAGTGCATGGTGATAGACATGGGTCTAGGTTTAGTCTGTGGCATGTGGAAAGTGAGTTTTTTCCAGCACCATTTATTAAAAAGGCGATCTTTCTTCCAGTGACCATGTTTGGCCCCTTTGTCAAAGACAAGGAGGCTGAGTGTGTTTGTACTTGTGCCTGCATCTTCTAATCTGTTCCACTGATCTTTAGGTCTGTTTCTTTCTCTCTTTTTTGCCAGTACTATGCTGATTTTATCACAGTATCTTTGTAGTATAATTTCAAATCAGGGATTGTGATACCTCCTGCCTTGTTTTTGCTGCCCAGGATTGCTTTTGCTATTTTAGGTCTGTTCTGATTCTAGACAAATTTTAGGAATGTTTTCTCTAGATCTGTGAGGTATACTAATGGTATTTTCCTTGGGATTGCATTGAATCTGTACAACAATTTTGGGAGTATGGCCTTTTTCATAATGTTGGCTCTTCCTATCCATGAGCAAGGAATATCTTTCCATTTTCTGAAATCCTCTTCAATCTCTTTTTTCAGGGTACTGTAATTTTCACAGTATAGTTAGACTGATTCCTAAGCAGGTCATATTTTTAGATGCTGTGATGGAAGGAAGGTGTGCTTTCCCTAATTTCTTTCTCAGTCTGCTTATTGTTTGTGTACAGAAATGGTATTGATTTTGAGTGTTGCTTTTGTATCCATCTATGCTACTGAATTTGATTATTAAATCAAGAGACTTTTGGTGGAGTATTTCATGTCTTCTATGTAGAGTATCATGTCATCTGCAAATAATGATTATTTTGCTTCTTCCTTTCCTGTCCTTATTCCTTATATTTCTCTCTCTTGTCTAATTGCTGTGGCTAATATTTCCAGAACAATACTAAATAGGAGTGGTGACAGTGGACATCCTTGTCTCATTCCTGATTTAAAGTGAAAGCTTTCAATTTTTGTCCATTTAGTATGATGTTGGCCCATCATATGTTGGTTTGTCATACATAGCTTTTATCAGAGTGAGGTAAATGCCATTTATTCCTATTTTCTGTAAGGTTTTTTAAAATCATGAATAAGTGTTGCACTTCATCAAAGCCTTTTCTGCATCTGTTGAGATGATCATGGGATTTTTTTCTTTGTCTCTGTTGATATGGTGTATTACATTAATTGATTTGCATATGTTGAACCATCCCTGCATTCCTGGGATGAATCCCACTTAGTCATGGTATATAATCTTCTTGACGATTTGTTACATCTGTTTGTTAGTATTTTATTGAGAATTTTTGCATCTATATTCATTAGGGAGATTGACCTGTAGTTCTCTTTTTTTGGTTGAATCTTTCTCTGGTTTTGGTATCAGAGTAATACTTGCTTCCAGGAATGAGTTAGGGAGAATTCCTTCCCTTTCAATTTCATTAAAGAGTTTGAGAAGAATTGGCATTAAATCTTCTCTATTTCTTATAGAATTCAGCTGTGAATTCACTAGGGCCTGAGCTTTTCTTTGTGGGTAAGTTTTATTTTTAAATTACATTTTCAATTTCACTGGGTGATATTGAGTTATTCGGGATTTTTATATCTTCTTCATTCAGCTTTGGTAATTCATATGTATTTCTGAATCTGTCCATTTCCCCTGTGTTTTCCATCCTATGATAGTGAAGATTTTCAGAGTAGATATTGACGAACTTCTGAATTTTTACACGATCTGTGGTGATTTCATCCCTTTTATTCCTTATTGCATGAATTTCAGTTTTTTCTTTACTTTTTTGTTAAGGTTACCTAGAGGTTTATTAATTTTATTTATTCTTTCAAAGAACCAACTCTTTAACTCATTAATTCTTCCTTTTTTAGAAGCTTGACGTACAACATAAGATATTTTTTTCTTTGGTGCTCATTCTGCTTTCCTCGTGTGGGAATTCGCTGCTATAAATTTCCCCCTGAGCACTGCTTTCATTGCTTCCCACAGCTCCCTGTAAGCTGTATCTGCTTTTTTGTTTGATTGTAAATATTAACTTCTTTAATTTCATCTGTGATGTATTAGTTGTTCAGGAGGGTGTTACTTAATTTCCATGTGTTTATGGAGTTTTTGCAATTTGTTTTGTCATTACTTTCCAATTTCATTGCACTATGGTCTGATAGTATGCATGGCATAATTTCAATTCCTTTGCATTTACTTAAGCATGTTCTATGGGTTAGTATATGGTCTATTTTAGAAAATGTCCTGTGTGCAGCTAAGAAGAATGTGTATTCTGATGTTGTTATGTGGAACACTCTGTAAAGGTCTACTTAGTCCATTTGTTCACAGGTTGGTTTAATTCTATTGTTTCTTTGCTGATTTTTTGTCTAGTTGATCTCTTTGTGACAATGGTGTGTTAAGGTCCCCTGTTATAATTATGTTGCTGTTTATTTCATTTTTCATGTCTGTTAAAATTTGTCTTATATAATTGGGGGCCCCTGTATTTGATGCATGGATGTATATAATTGTTATCTTTTCCTCTTGAAGTTTTCCCCTAACAAGTATGCAGTGACTTTCTTTATCTCTTTTGATTGTTCCTGGTTTGAAGTTCACATTGTCTTCAAACAGAATAGCTACACTCACTTTTTTCTGGGTTGTTCCTCTCAAATGGAGTATTGTTTTCCACTCTTTGATTTTCAGTCTATGAATTTCCTTTTAAATTAAATGTGTTTTTTGGGCTGGGGATGCAGCTCAGTGGCATAAGCACCTGCCTGGCAAGCACGAGGTCCTGAGTCTGAATCCCAGTACAAAAAAAAAATGTGTTTCTTGTATACGGCATGTTGTTGGGTATTGTTTCTTGATCCAATCTGCCAGTCTGCTTCTTTTGATCGATGAATTGAGACAATTTGCATTAATGGTTATAAGTGATATGTATCGGCTTATCTTTGCCATGTTATTTTCATGCTGTTGGTTCCTCCTTTTTCCTTCTGTTTGATTGTTTGTTCTGCTTGATGGTTCCTTTCTGTTGTTGTTCTTGAAACTGTGGTCATGTTTATCTCTTTACAGGATCTCCTTTAGTGCTCTCTGTAGGGTTGGTTTGGTACTCTCATGAATTTCTTCAGTTGCTCTTTATTGCATAAATATTTTATTTCTCCATTAATTTTGAAGGATACTTTTGCAGGGTACATCAATCTGGGTTGGAAGTTGTTTTCTTTCAGGACCTGAAATACTTCACTCCAAGCTCCTCCTGACATGGGCTTTTGGGTTGAGAAATCTGCTGTCATTCTGATGGACTTTCCTTTATAGGTGATCTGTTTCTTTTCTCTAACAGCTTTTAACATTGTGTTCTTTTGCTGAATTTCTGGGATCTTGATCACTATATTTCTGTGTGTAAATGTCATGGTTACTTTTTTTTCACTGCTGAGACCAAATACCTGACACCCCAAATTAAGGAAGGAAAAGTCTTTGTATGTCATTTGTGTTGTGGCCTGCTGTTTCATTGACACCTACTAATCTTATATTGGTTTTCTTTGCTTCATCTTGCAGTTGTTGAATTGTTATTTCCTAGTTCCTTGCTATTTTTAAGAGATCCTGCCTTTCATGATTATTAGCTGCAACACTGTCTTGAAGATCTGAAAGTCTATCTTCAGCTTCACTGAAATGACTTTGCCAGCTTTTGATGGAGTTTTTAATTTCCTGGATATCTGTTTGAATCTGTTTCATGCATTCTAGTTCTTTCCTATCTTGTTCATTTCAAGGTTTCCATCATTTTTCTACGCTCCTCTATTTTTTTAATCTATGTCTTCTTTAGATGTGCTGAGTAATTCTTTCATTATGTTGCCATTTCTTTTTTTAACCTGGGAGATTATTTCTGATCTGATGTCTTCTATGGCCTGATGGAGTTGTTTCTTTACTTCAGTTGCTATCATTTCAGGAATTTCAGGTGTATGACTTCCAAGCTCTTCTGTGTTGATGTCTGCTGGACTTCTGGGTGGGGTACAAATCTGAGATTGCATTTTGCTCCTTCATTTTTAAATTTTCTAAGATCTGCGGTTTCCTGGAGGTCAGCCTCACTCCCTTGATGGTGTGGGAGTGGCAGAGCGAGGACATAAATGTCCCCAGTGCTCACCGTGGCTCCCATGATGGTGTGTGGGGGCAGGGTGTAGTCACTGATGCTCTTGAAACTTTTGGGGGCTTAATTGGTTCCCAAGCCAAAGGGAAAGTGGTGGGTATATAGTCATCAAGGCTTCTGAAGCTGTCTGCAGCTCAGTTTGCCTCTGATGCAGGGTTCAGCTCCACTTCCACATGAGTGCAAGTGTGGGCAGGTCATGGTCACCTAGTTTCCTGAAGCTGTCCGGGATTCAACTTGGCTTCCATGAAGGTGCAGGGGTGGATGGGTTGTGTCACCAAGGCCCATGAAGCTGTGCAGGACTCCACCTGGCTTGCACACTTGTGGGGGAGGGGCAGGGGAGCTCACCGAGGTTCCTGAAGGTGTCTGGGGTTCAGACCAGATTTGAGGTTAGTGAAGCTCCGGGGTTCAGTCCAGCTTTTGCCCCCATTTCTGATTTCTTTGTCACCTCAGTCAAGAGTCATATTTCAGGAGAAGTTTTGAATGGTGTGCCCTATAGGTGTGGGACTGCCCCTTGTCCAAGGGAAGATAAAGGTCTGACTGTAGTTCCATCAGACCATAACCAGTAAAGTAGAATTCATTTCTCAACATTAACACTGGGTGCTATTAGAAAGGAGAAATAGATTCTGGGGAACTGCCTCTCAACTTTCAAAAACAACTCAATAGGCCACTGTGATTAATTAGCTGCACCATTTAAAAACCCTTTGCCAATCATTTTAAACATCAAATGGATATGCAATGTTGACCATGAATGACTCAAGCCTCTAAAACTTAATTTAATTTAAATGTATTCAAGGATGTGTCATCCTAAGTCTTTCATCTTCATTTTCCCCAGATGTTTCACCATTCAAATGGGCTCAAGGGAAAGCTAAAAGCAACATTATATTTAATTAAGTGTGGAAACTGCACTATTATTTCAGATAATGGAGATAATTTTGAATCTTAATTCCACTATTATATCATCCCCCCATCAATAATTACACTGTATTTGTTAAACAAATCTTGTAACATAGGAAGTGAAGCAGGAGCTTTACATTTGTTATTTTATATTATCTTTAAGCAGTAGATTCTGTTAGTTTCATTTTACAAATGAGGAACAAAGGTAAAAGAAGGCTAACAAATGCGCATGAAGCCACTCAAAAAATAAGCAGTTCGGTTCAGACTCAAACCCAGGCTACAAATCTCTAACTCTTTTTATCTGGTCATTCTATGTCTCAATCAGGGTTTTTTTTTTTTTTTTTTTTTTTTTTTTTTTTTTTTTTTTTTTTTTTTTTTTTTTTTTTTTTTTTTTTTTTTTTTTTTTTTTTTTTTTTTTTTTTTCTGTTGTTGTTGTTTGTTTGTTTTGTTTTTGGTGTTGTAACTTAATGGCTAATTAAAAAAATAAAGTAGAGCTTTCAAATACATTTCTTCATTTCACTCCATTCACAAAATACATTTGAAAGCCGAAGAGGAAATGACCGTAATGTAAGCAAGTGGTACTCTTATAACAAGTTATTTTCACGGGAGAAGTGAACAGATGATACTCATGTAGGGTTAATTGTAAATTATGTATCACAGGAGAAATTTAAGTACTACACATATTTGACTTTACAGAAGGAAAAAAGAGAGCCTGTCTCAGTATTTTAAAATTGCTTTGACCAAACAACACAAGTGGTAAGTGTGTTACGCATGTGTGCAGCTATCTACCTTTCTCTGTGGCTTCCTTTTCTATAGTTTCAGCTAGCTGAAGTCCAAAAGTGTTAAAGGAAAATTCTAGAAATGAACAATTCATGAGTTTTAAATGATTACCATTCTAAATAGTGTGGTGAAATGTTATGCTTTTCTTTTTCATTCTGCTGCAGTGTGAATTATCTCTGTGTCGTCCATATACCACTGCATACATCCCTGCCCACTGGCCACTTAAAAGCTACCTGGGGTATCACATTGACTGGCATGGTGCAAGTTTATGGTTTGATATCATCCACAACTTCAGCTGGTCATGGGGAGTGTGTCTTGGAATATACCCCCCGGAGATAAGATGAGACTATCGTGAATCATAACATTATGGTAGATTTTACCATTCAATGTGTCTGGGCAAATGACTTGTATTTGGATAAATGTGTTTTGTTGTTAAAGGACATTTCAATGCACATGATTAACAATTTAAATCTTTACCAGAAAGAATCTTTGTATCTGAGAGTCTAGAATTCCTTTACCCAGCCATATGAGTTTTCCTAGGGTTTTGAATGGAAAAAGAAAAATATTATGTCATCTTTATAATTGAAAGAAAGCAAGTAACAGTGGGAACTTAACTTCTTCAAAGGACCAGGAAACTAGGAGAGGCCCTGAGCTTTTCTTAAAATAAAACAAAAGCAAAAGAACCCAAAACCCACAAACAATAACAACTAGCATCCATTGGTGATTTAGTCATACACACTGTTACTCATTTAAAATGAATGATTGCTTTTGATGTTCATGACAATTACATTGGTTCGGAATTTTTAGAACTAAGATTTAGCTAAGGTTCCTTTAAAAAAAAAAACCCACCTGGAAACACAGTTCTGTACAAAAAACATTAAGAAGCATTCAGAACCATGGTAGGGAATCTTGACTTTTGTCCAAGGCACTTTAATGTAGTCTTCTATACACTTCATATACTTTTCCTTCTTAAAAGAGAGCAGACAAAGGGAAGAGGAAGTTTATCAAAATCTCTGTGAGATATTAGATGATGCAATGATGGCAAAGAAGAAAAAAAAGAAAGACCTGGAACATGAAAGTGTGTGTTTATGAAGTTGCTCTAATTTGGAGCCACCTTGAAGGTTTTAAATATTCTCATATATGTGGTTGGCAAGGACATGATCTAGGTCCGAGTTGTGGGGCCTGGCAGCCTGGGTGGGGTTTCTGCCTCCAGGGCACATCTATCAGGGGCCTCTCTCTACCCTTCACTCTGTACCTGCTGCTTGACAGATGGTTCTTACTTATTGCATGCGCTGTTTCTTTCCATACTCTCTTACCTCCGCCCTATAACTAATGTTTTTTGACTATTGTTTTTTCTTTGCTATACCTCTAAGAGGTTCAGAGAAGTGAATACATATATTTAGCTTCTCCAAAGGAAGAAGTGTATATTTCAGCTATAATGATTAATTTTATATGAAGCCATATAAGTGTCCAGATACAGTCATGTTCCACTTTACTATGGAAATAAATTCTCGGAAATGCATTATTCGGTGACTCTGTCATTGTGCAAACATCCCAGATTGCATTTACACCAACACACTGTGTACAGACCAGTTCCTTGATGTGATCTTTTGATGCAATCAAGAAGTTCAGTAAACATGAGCTGTATGAGGTTGCTACCGTCATCCAGCGTCCTGGTTTACAGTAAAAACTTTGTAAGTTGGAGTTCACTCTAACCTAGTATATGTAACATAACCTAGTTACTAACCTATATACTAACATAACCTAGTAACACAGTCATTTAGTGTCCTTATCAAGTATGATGTACTGTACATAACTGTGGTAACTTTTTCTACACTTTTATGTGTATGAGTGGTAGTCCAGTAGGTTTATGTGCACTAACATCACCATAAACACAAGACTAATGCATTGCTCTGTAACTTTTATGATAGCTACAAAACCACTGGGTGCTAGGAGTTTTTTAAACTTAATCTTGTGGTACCAGTGTCATACATATGGTCTGTGACAGATGGAAGTGTTAAGAGGTACATAACTCTATTTGATTAAATATTATTCTGGATGCTCAGGAAGGAGTTTTGGATAAAATTAACATCTGAATCAGTGGGCTACGTAGAGTGTCCTAAGTGTCAGTGGCTGTCATCCAGTCAGTTGGGTTCCCCAGTAGAGCAGAGTAGGATCCTCTCTCTAGTGAGAAGGAACTCCTGCCCAACTGCTTTGAGACAGGAGGTTGGTCTTTCCCTCCTTTCAGACTCCAACTGAAGCACTGGCTCTTCTTCAGTCTCAAGTCTGATGGCTTCCACACTAGCTTTCCCTGAGGAATTCTCCACTGGCTCCCCTAGGTCCCAGGTCTTTGGACTTAGATGGGAACTATAAACAGCTTTCCTGTGACACTGCCTTGCAGATTTTGGAACTTCTTATACTTCATAACTGTATGAGCCTATTGCTAATAATGAAAATCAATCTCTCTCTCCTCTTGGTTCTGTTTCTCAAGAGAATTCTGACTAATACTCCATGCAAGGGAATTATTTACACGCACACATTCACACATGCAGATATAATGTGTGTAGATGTAACACCTAGAGCAGTGATAGTGAACATTTTAGAGCTTTCAGTGATACAAACAGCCTGCTGCAGCACGTGTGCCGTAGGTCTGCCGCTACTACCCTACAGGATGAAAAGTAACTTCCCATTTCATTTCCTATGGGGTTGGGGAGTTCTCATTCTCGTAAAAGACTTAAAAACATGAGATTTAGCACATCATCCAGG
Organism: Dinomys branickii; assembly: GCA_004027595.1. Lineage (NCBI taxonomy): Eukaryota > Metazoa > Chordata > Mammalia > Rodentia > Dinomyidae > Dinomys > Dinomys branickii. The sequence continues at coordinate 15,353 of PVLD010000158.1, read as the reverse complement.
GTTACAGCTAGAAAAGAAAGGGCTTTGGATTCGAATCTAGTGTCTGTGTGATGCCAGAATAGACTTCTGATGAAGCAGGTTATCTTTATTGGTTTGAACAAAGGGACATTTACTTACTTCCAAATAGCGGATGAAAGAAACATGAGAGATATACATGGGAAAATGGTTCTTGGAGAAATTGCTATTTTGTGTTTTAGATTCATTTTTTTCCCTAGCATGCACAAAGTCCTGGGCTTGATTTCCAGTACTGTCAAAAAAGCCAAATCATTTTCTCATTCTATAAAATGTATCCGAGGTCCTTATAATGGGACCAGTGAGTTAAATCTAGAAAATGGAGGTTTTTACTTCTGATGCCCGTTACCTTCCAGAGTAGCTATCTTCTTTATTTTTATCCTTTTTTGAACAAACTGTCTCCCTTTATTTTAAACTCTGCTTTTTAAATCCGTTACTGTCCCTCATTTACCATTCTGGTAGCTGCATGTTCCCGACCGGGAGCTGTGTGTGCATCCCACCTCACCATAACACTCTCAGTTTGGGGAATATCTTAGACCAGGCTGGTGTCACTGTCCTTTTACCACTAAGTTCCAATACAAATGTCAACAACATGAAAATGCATATTGGGTGACTAGTATACGATGTCTACAGAGTTACTTGAAAACTTCACCTCTTTTCTTGGACCCTTTGAAAGGTTCACTTGTGTGAGATTGTTGATATTAGGTAAGATATGCTATTCATTTAACGTAATTGTGATGGAGTGGAAAAGAGGGAGGGGAATGCCAACGCCCCAGTCCAAGCAAGTTTGTGCTAAGCCAGAGAGGGACCTCTGCATGTGAGCAGAGCTGAGAAGGTGTCTCTTACATGCTAAGAAGCTTTTTATAGCATTTTTGGTGGGCTTTTGTGGGGGGTTCGTCCGAGAAACAATGGGCTGGTGGGTTCTGTACATCCTCTGTAACCTGCTGACAAGTTCTGGGGAACCACTCAGAACCTGCTGACACGTCCTCCCTCTGAGACCTAAATAAAATGAAAGCTACGGTGCATGGGCTCATTCGAACTGCTGGTGTTCCTGTTCAGGGTCTACCTTGCACTTTCCAGGCAGGTGCTTATACCACTAAGCTATATCCCTGGCCCAGGTCGTTAGGACAAAGTAAAAAGTGTAGGCCCACAGATGTGAGTGGTGAGGGGATGATCCCATGTGGCCCAGCAGAGATTTTTCACTCTGGAAACAAAGCCACTTTCCTCTTCACACAAGGAGGCGGAAGACAGGGTGTCCTAAAGGCTGGAAGAGTAGGGAAACTGAGGACACCCAATTTAAGAAACTTTTCCTCTGCTTTTATACCTGTGCCAAAAGAAGGCAGGAATCCCCGAAGGGTAGGAAGCACAGGAAAATAGCGAGAAAGGAGACAGTGAACCCTGAGGATTTTCCCTGCTCTTGTGAGACACCAAGTGCTCTCTCTGGCCCATCTTGTTACCAGATTCTGAGGTGCTGGAGTCTCCTTTCAGAGGTGATTTCTAGGTCCTTTCTGTCCTGAACAAAGAACTGAAGGAAACAAGCATGAACAGTGGTAAAGCTTCAGGTTTATTAAAGCTAGAAAAGCAAAGGATAGGGGAAAAAGTGGGGCATAGAGAGCAAGTTTGGGCTGAGTAAAAAGGAGGAAAATTAAAAATAAAAGCACGCCCCAGGGAGAGAGTGGGCTGGCATGAAGAGGCACAATAGCGTGCTCTCAATCTCAAGAATCTCTGTTTCGCATGTCCCATGCTTACATCAGATTCAGGTCATCCTATCAAAAACCTGCCTGGGTTTGCAGACATCCACATGCAGGAGAGCTGTTCTGTGCACGGGTTCCAGAACCTTCTCATGACCATTTCCCAGCCAGCTTTAGCTATGTCAGTCTTCATAGTGATGTGGGAAAATAAAAACTCCCAACCCGAACAATATGTGGGACAAGTTCGTGTTCTTGAAAATCGAAGAACGAATTTTAGGAACAATGGAGGTTAAGAGCAGAATATATTTATTGAGGGAAAGAAAGCTTCTGTCCAAGAGAGGGACAGAAGGGGGGACTGAGTGGGTTGCTCAAGACTCTGCTTTTTTCTAGGGACTTTTATAGAGCGAGACCATGAGGTGAGGTGGGCCCAAGATAAGGGGAAAATGGGAAATTACAAGGTGGGCATGAGGTGGGACAAAACTATGGTCAGCCAATAAGATTACAAGTGTAATTGTTCAGGTAAAATTGAGTACACCGGGATCAACCAGGTGTGGATGGGGAAGTGAGTCACATAGCAACTGGGCATGAATACAGAATGGGGGCTTTTCCTGTAGGGGGTTGGTCTAGTGACTCTTTCTGGCTTTTTGAAAGTGGTTGCTACCTATTTAGAATATCAATCCCTGATGTTTACACCTAGGGATGTTGTGGGTGCATTTGTTTAGTCCTTTTGTCTTGAGGTTTGGCCCACAGATATCTTGTCTTTCATGTTGGCTCCTTCAAGGGCCCGGCCCTGTCTGACCGCCTATAATATTTCTATCTAACTCAGCTGCCTATAATAATATCTCAGTTAGTCTTTCCTATTCTGCAATATACCCTATTCCTTCTAAAAAAAAATCTATAAATTTATTCTCAGCAAAAGCAGGCTTGGGAATAAATCTGATGCCTATTTGGGGGTCTGGCAACTTTTCAAAAAGCTCTAAAAAATAAAAGTAATATAGCACATGCAGTACATTCACTTGTCAAATTCCTCACAGCCCTGTAGGAACAGTTTTCTTTTGTGATTCCTAGAAATACTGACTCAGACGTTTCCCTGATTGACCACTGTAAACCATAACACATCTGAAAAGCTTCTAAGAGGACTTGCTTAATGAAATGTTTTAAAATAAAGATTCTTTATCAACTAAAATAAAGCCTCGAACTCGTTCTAATCTCAGGTATTATCAGTACTTAGGGATTAGGCAAATTTAACTACATTGTCCTGGTGAAGAATTAATTTTCTAGTGACAGAGGGGAAGTTAGCAGCAGGTTCTTACTCCTTTCTTGAGTGTGAGTACCTAGCCACAAGGTGAAGTGAGTGGGTCTTGATCAGTCACCTGCCGTCTTCCACAGCCTATGAAGGGTATGGGAGCAGTTGTGAGAGAGGAGATGAAAGTTATAGTTTCTTTTTACTCCAAGGCGAACTTAGTTTATACCATTGTGGAATAAGGGATACCATTTTGGAAGCCTATGGGTCTCTAAAGGAATTTGAAGCTTTGTAATTGGCTCAGGGGAGTCACTTGTATCAGACATGGAAAATCATTGGCTGACAGCAAAGGTGTGGGTAGGAAGTGGCCTTTGTTGCCTCAGGCTCCCCAGTCTGGCGAGAGCTTTTCTCTATTCTTTCTAAAAAACCATCCCCCAGTCATTCCTCCCTACTTACTGTGTCCTATCATCCTGTCACCTTAATCTAGGTCACTCTCAGGACAAGAACCCAGAGCAGGAGAGAGCTGGTCACACTTCACACCATCAAGGTATGTGTTGTGTCTCTGGGTGGGTCTGGGGTCATCAGCCTACTGTTGAATTTTCCTGGGTTCCTCTCTCTTTCCAACTTAGGGGAAGAAGAATCAAGACAGTGCAAAGCAAGAGTAAACTTCAGTGAGAGGAAGAGGTGCAAAGCCACCCTGAGGAGTGGGAGGTCCAGACTGAGGGACCACGGAGTAAGCCTGGGGTCCTGTATTTATGGGGTTGAGGCGGTAGCCCCGCCCTTTGGAGGCAGCCCTACCCAACTGGTTGGTGTGTATCATTGCTACAGGTTTGGGTTCAATTTTACCATAATTTGGGTGGACACTGATTGCCTGTAAGTCACATCCTTGCAGCACTAGAGAAGTTATTCTTTTATATTCTAAAGGGCCCATGACCTTTTCCTGACTTTATCAAAGGGATCCAATCTATCCTGACCATACAGGTGGATACAATTTCAATGCTCAGAGCTCAGAAGGTATGCAGACTTTCAGGGGGTACAAGATAAACATCGAAGAGATTACACACTCCCAACATATTCAGAATGGACAGGTGCCAACCTTTCAATAGGCTTGACTCTGTAGAGTTGTGAGGATAGGAATGCATCTCTGCAGCCTTCATGGGTGAAGAGGGAGAGCAAATTCTAAAACTGACATTAAGCATGAGATTGTCTGGAATTGTAAAATGCTACCAGACATTAAATAGAAGTTCAGATGAGTCACAGAGAAGTAGAGTCGAATGACAAAAAGTGTGGTTTTTGTAAAAGCACATTTGGTGGTGGATTTCACTGTAAATATAGTTTTATTTTCCTTTTTATAAAAAATAAGTTCTAAAAGTTTAACTTTTCCACTCACATTTACATGCAAATTAAAGTTTATTTTCTCCAAGGATTGCTTTTAATGGTTACTTAGTGACCAATTATATGGAAATTCCACATTCTATTTGATATTCTCCAGTTGCTAGACATTTTAGCTTGCTTCCTTTTACTCTGTGTTATTGTGTACAGAGAAGTCTGGATTCCTGAAAGCAGAAGTTAACTCGGGGTATTGTTCAGTCTAGGTGGTATCTCTTCCCAGGAGACAAATCTATTGACACTTGTCTTTTGAACAGACCTATAGCACATGCGTCGTTAACATACCTTTCAGGACTATGTAATAGCTCAAGGGTCTCTAGATGTTCAGTTGTCCTGGGCTAGCCTGAGGATCGTTGGCTCACCAGTACATCACTAAAACAAATGAATCTACCACCTGAAAAATGAGTAGTAAGCAAGGTGAGTTCTTAGACTTCTGTAGTGATTGCCTGACCCCAGCTGGCCACTTGCGGTAGAAGAACACTGTCTTCTTTAGGTGTTACACCAGGACCTGGTGGTGGTGATGTGTTCTTTTTTTTTGGGTTACTCAGAGGACAGAGTCTATTTAACTTTTTCCAGTTTAACAAATCAGATCATTTTCTTGTTAGGGCATATTGGTGTTATGGTTTGTGTCTGGATGTCCCCCTAAAGCCTCAGGCAGTCATGGAGAGGGCTTCTAGTGCTTATGATCAATCCTGGTCCAATGATGGGATTATGGGCGTAAGTGCTACCGTAGGACAGGTAGTTTGCATACAATGTAAGGGAGGGAAAGAGGCTGCTTGTGGTTGCTCCTCCCTTTTGCTCTTGTTGCTTTTGCTGTCTTCTGCCGTCATGAACTGTTTGTTGCCCCTCTGCCATGCTACCCTGCTTTGGAGCCAAATGATTATGGACTGAAACCTCCACGAACTGTGAGCTACATAAACCTTTCTGCCTTTCACACTGGGTGTTGGGTGTTTGGTCTCAGCAAGGAGAGAAAGATAGTAAGACATATTCCCTAAACAGAGCCTTGCAGCAAGAGGGACTATTTAGTTCCTCATCATACAAGTTGGCTATTTAGGCAGAGCTCAGCCTGGTGGCTCTTCTAGATCACGGGGCTTCCCCCACATGTCTGGGAGTTGGCTGTCCATGGCATAGCTAATCTAGAATGGTGTCATATGTGCTAACTCAAGGGAGTGGACAGGCGTGCTCTTGTGGCAATGGTTTAGGGCAAGAGTCATAAACCTGAATAAGACAGATGCTTTTCAACGCTTTCCTGGTGTTGTATTAGCTAACAGCTCACTTGTCAAGTAAGTCACATGACTCACGCCCAAGAATCAAGGCACAAATATTGGGCAGAGTAAAGAATTGGATCAATTTTTTTGCCACACACCATACTTATGGTCTCAGATTGAAATGCAGACATTTTCAGATCTTCAAATACTGTTTACCTCAGTACCCACAAGATATTATTAGAAAAGCTGTGAAGAAATATTTTATAGCAAGGATAATCTATCTAAAGAGAATATATAAGGAACAAATAATGAGAACAAAACACAAGTAACTGCAACATCATGCTGATACAAATGTGTAACATGTTGTAGAACATATTGAGGTTTTGGATTAAACCTCAAGCATTTATAAAGTCACATACTTCAGTTGCTTCTTTACTTATCATTCAGCAATGAACTATGCTGCATTTGTTTTGAAAAGTTGTCAAATAGTTGTTTGAATTCTACCATAATTTGACCAAGTATCGATCAGTGATTGCAGCATTAAAATTTTAAATATATTTAAATATGTATTAATTCAAGGGTTTCATTTTTAAAACTCGTGTTTTAACAGATGAAACTTTATTTAAATTGTGGTAAATCAAAGAAGAGGATTGAAATGTATCTAACATCAAATTCTACACTTAATGAGTTTCAAGAGATAAAGCTGAAAAGTCAGCCTTAGATCTTAAAGCAGATAATTTCAAAATAACTATAACTATTGCAAATTAAGTAGCAAAACTTCACAGGAATAAAATCAGCAAATCTTTTTATCCAGAAAAAAAACAGTAAAATGGAGAAATATTGATGACAGAAATAAAAATATAAATACTTTTTAAATCTAGCAGGTTTTTTAGTGGAGTTTTAGCAGTCTTCTATATAGAGTATCGTTATCTGTAAATAATAATAATTTAAGTTCTTCTTTTCCTATCCTTACTTCATTTATTCCTCTCTCTTGTCTAATTGCTCTGGATAAAGTTTCCAGGACTATGCTGAATGAGAGTGGACACTGGACACCCTTGTCTTGTTCCTGACTTTAGAGAGAAACCTTTCGGTTTTGTCCATTTAGTGTGATGCTGTCTATTGGTTTGACCTGTAATTTTTTCTCTGTGTCTGCTCTAGAGTTACTCAGCATGGTTTACATTGTGGACACCATCTCTGCAGTTCTCTGAGAAATTATTTCCGATTTGATTTTTTCTAGAGCCTCATTCAGTTGCTTTGTTGTTACTGCTTCCAAGAGGCCAGTTGTGCAGCTTTCAGATTGTCCCATCCCGCTGCTTCCTGGGTTTGCCTTTGGTGAACTGGATGTGTGGGGTTCCATCTTGCTTAGGTGTCTTCTCACTGTGTTTTCTTTTTTTAGTTTAATTCTTGGGGTGAACCTTGTAAAAACCTATGGTGGTTTGCTTTATTGCTAGTATTTAGAACCCTTAAGAAGTGACTATTTCTCTGAGGTATCTTCCAGGTGTAACTGGTTTTTGGGTTTTGAGTCTTTTGCAAGATCCTATGTCTTCAATTTGCTGGGGATGAGAAGTTGCTGCCTGTTTGGCCCAGCTCCTGGTTGTTTAGCACCGTGCCACTGTATCTTCTATGACCCTTACTCAGTCTCATTCTTGGAATAGCAGGAAGCTGTCTAGAACCATTATGTCATTTTTCAGAGGATGGAGACCACAGAAATCACTTTCCCCATTTCTTTAAAAATTAAAAATGTAAACCTATATATTTCTACTTCTCAAAATTATGTTTCTTCTTCAGGGTTCTTTAAAATTAAGAGTCTTTTTTAAATTCCAAAGTATAGTGTTGGGCGTGGTGGTACACCTGTAATCCCAGCACTGGGGAGGCTGAGGCAGGAGGATCTTTGTGAGCTCAAGGCCAGCTTGAATGAGACCCTATCTCTAATTAATTAATTAACCAATTAATTCCAAAGTATAGTATAAACAGAACATAATAAACCAAGTAATATAATAGTATTTTTTAAAATTGTGTTGTTTTGAAGGGAAGACTATCTGAAGTCATTGCTTAGGGAAAACAGTCAAGAATTTACCATTCTTTTGTAAGGCTTATCTTCCCCCAGACACCGTTATTCTACTTAATAAGAATGGAATTTTCCAAGTCTTCTTTTAGATATTTCAGAACACTTTAGCCGCTGAGGATAATCTGTGTTCATTGTTTTAATACAGCACTAACTTCTAGTTTTACTCTAGCGTCACATTAGACCTTGAACACTACAGTGAAAAGTTGAGAACTCCTGGGGACACAAAAGCACAGGAACAACCTGTCTCCATGCTGAGAAAGATGGTCACACGTCTTCTGAAAAATTCACACCAGCTTTTCAACTTTAGAAAGTGTATTTCCATTTGATAATGCACAAGTACGGAGAAAACACGCAATCTCATCATTCCCAGTAAGTTTTTTGGCTTTCACCTGCCAAGACCCATACTGAAAGCTATGATAAAATATGAGGTATTCACATACTTGGCGAAGCATATTGACTGGCATGAAAAGATGTGCAAAGCACGTGGCAGAGTGAAATTACAAAAGAGAAACTACTCTAGGATCTGATTTTAATAAGAATACAGAAGTAAAAACGTGTGTACTAAGATGCGTTTTTCTCACACTGCCAGCTCTTATGAGTTATGTGAACTTGTGAACTTGCCTTTTCACTTCAAATGTAGAAAACGGAAGAATAAAATCAGAAAAAGGCCATCAGCTGTGGAGCCAGTTTGCACAGGAAGCAGGTTGTAACCTTCTGTTTCCCTTTTGATGACGAGCAAACAGCTAAGCGTTAGGAAAGGTTATTATATTTAATTTTGTTCAATTTGAGTGGATGCCATCTATGTAGCCCATTTATAAATAATAACATAGCACAGACAATTATATTTTACTATGATATAGTGCATGACACATAAAAAATGGTTAATAAAAGTTATAATTATGTCATCATTATTACTCTTAAAATTATACATCCCATAAAAATTTATATGGCTCAAATTGCTGCAAAATTTCCAACTCAGTTTAGAAATTATACTAGAGTAATCTATCTTAAACTAATTCTAAAATTTAAACAGCATAATTAAAACCTTGCAGGTTGAATATTTGAAAGGAAGAAAAAAATTAAATTCTCCCCTAACCTAGCATCATTCTTCCCCGAGACACAGTAAATATCTTGGGGTCAAAGTATTTTAATAAAAATTATCAAGATATGAGATGTTATTTAAATCACAAGTCAGCAAAGCAACTAATTATCATAATCAGAAAAAGTCCTTGTGTGAACACTCAGAACTTCCATAACAACAGGATAGCCTTCCCTACAGGATGAGTTGTTAACAATGAACAACTTCCCAAGTGTGTTTTAGAATGGTGTGTTTGTTGCTTTTCTTTAATTTTAAAGAGAATTTTAAAAAAACAATGCTGATGTCTAATGGTTTATTGACAGGAACAGTTAATGCTTAAGTTTTTTGACCAATTTTGCATGCTTACATCTGGTAATCTGAACAACTAATTTGAAGATGACAATATGCAATATAACAACCACTGGTGAATTCCTACCATCTTGCTTAGTGTGTTTATTTCTAAACCATAAAAGCCAAGAATGGTCTGCAGATGAAATTAGGATTATTAATTATTAATAATTAGGATTTTAAATTAAATTAATAATTTAGGATTTATTTCCCACACTTGGTCTTTACTGAAGCTCTCGGTTGTCAGTTTCTGGGGTGGAGGAAAAGTAAAATAACATGGAGTTCAGTAAGCAGAGTGAGGCTTCAGGAATGTTCCTCCAGTAGAACGATGTGAAAAGTTAAATCTCCCAGCACTCGGGGGGCAGAGGCAGGAGGATTGTTGTGAGTTTAAGACCAGCCTGGGCTACAAAGTGAGCCTAAGGCCAGCCTGAACTGCATAGCCAGACCCTGTCTCAAAAAGATAAAAAAAAAAAAAAGACTTTCACTGTTTCTGTTATAAAGAATTCTGAAGGTTTTGTAAAAATCTCTGTAAAATCTGATGGATATTGTTATCTGCTCCAACACACAAAGAGGTGGTATTTCAACTCCACCAGAACTGCCTCTGTAGGAACGAGAAATAGCAAAACATATACATGAATATATTGTCCTTACTATCAGGAAAGAAGATATAAGGAAACGGAGATGGCACTGACAACAACACCTGCTGAATAATTACCAGCATAAGGCATTGTCCTCAGTTCCACTATGATAAACATTCTTTGTCCCAATTCCTTCAGGAAATGTCAACTCATATATGGTAACTGTTTTAGTTAGGGCAAGTGATAGTACTCGTCTGACATACAAACCCCCCAATCTCTATAGTTCAGCACAAATTTACCTCTGTTGGACGCTATGAGACAGTGCAGGCATGTTAGCTGAGCAATCTCCTGTGTGCTCATGCAGGGATTCAGGCTTTTTCTATGATATGATCCTGACAACCTCTACCCCTCAGGCTGTTGACCCCATCATTTCTGCTCATGTTTCATTGGCCAAAACTTGGTCACTTGACGACATCTCATTATGAGGGAGACTAGGAATAAGGTCTTCTACCTCCACCTCCACCAAAAAATAAATAAATAAAATGAAAGGAGCCTATTTCTGGTAGCAAATAACTTGTTCATGGTCACAGAATTTATGGGCTATAGCATTAGTGCGCTACAGTGGTGGGACTTATGGGTACAAATTAAATACAATAGAATTTGCAGTCTGTAGAGAGAGGCACTAATTGCACACCACTCTAAGATGTACAATAAAATGGCTGCAACTGTAAGAAATGCAATAAAATGGAAGGACGTGGGCTATGAAAACCGTGAAGAAGGTATGAGGTGGGAGGTAACACCAGGACTGAAATCTGCGGATGATTAGAGGGCTTTAGGCAGAGGGAGCATTAATTGGAGGGATTCTTATGAGAACAAAGAAAAACAAGCCCTTGTGGCAGAGGGGAAAGGGAAAGGGAAAGTTCGTTGGAAATGCCTTGGTCCACTTTATGTTGTGTTACCAAAATGCCTGAGGCTGGGTCATTTACGAAGTAAAGAGGTTTATTTGACGCAAAATTCTGATGAATAGAGCAGCATACCACTGCGTTGTGGCAAGAATGCACTAGCTATGTCCCAACATGATGGAGAAGCAGGAAGGTAACAGACCATGAAAGGAAAGGGGAAAGCCAGTGGAAAAGCTAGGCTATCTTTCTTATGTAGCATCCCATCTTTGTGGAAAATAATATGATCATAGCAGACTGGACCCATTCCCATGAAAAAGCTTAATCCATTTATGAGGGGAGAGTCTCCATGATCTCCCTACCTTCCACTAGCCCCTACCTCTTAAGGATTCTACCACATCAGCACCACTACACGGACAACCAAGCTTGCAGCATGTGAACGTTATCCAAACTACAGCAGGGAAACATAGGATACCATAGGGCATGTTAATTAATGTGTTTATCTTCAGAGTGAAGTGAAAATTTTAATAGCTTTAAGATAAAGTTAAGTGGATTTGCTCATTGACAGCATCAATTTGTATTATAAAGGCTGCTTATATGATGGTGCCTAGTGGCTGCATAGACATGTTAACTGGTCAAATAAAAGATAATGGGTCAGTGGAGGGCAAAAACGGAAAAAGAGAAACATTTAGGAATGAAATACCCAGATCATTATAACAAGTTGGGTTTGGATTCCATCTAGAAGAAGACAGAGATTTGCAAGTACTTTCTTAGTAAGCACTATGACATAGGGCTATTTCCTTTAGTAAGCCCTATGAAAAGAGCTTCACTCAGAGAATTTGTTAAGGTACCATTTACATAAAATCAGAATAATGATATGCCATTTTAGTATCAGAACTTACAATTTTTAAAGAATTATAATAAAGTCATTTAAATATCTTTGTTCCTTGCAGTGTCCCTCTCTTTTCTGTTTCTTTTAAATACCAAGTTTCATCACCCTTCTTTTAATTACCCATCTCTTATTCATAAGAATCAAACATATTTTTTACCTAATGTTGGAAGTTCATGTGGGATTTGAACCCACTTTCTGAGTTTTCTTGAGAAGAACACTATTCTTTAGTTTCATCTGAGTGTTCCAACCAGTTAAAATGGGACAATTGTGTCAATGGACAACTGAATGAATGTAAAATTTCTCTAACTGGGCGGCGATTACCAAAGTTCAATTTATTATCTGGCATGTCCTTCTAAATAAACAATCTTTTTGTCTCTTTTTGGCCATGGACATAACATTACTCGTTTAGGTCATGGCTATGTGATTCAGAAGTGAACCAAATACAATTGTATTTTATATTAGCATCTGCACTGCCTGTTTTTTTTGATTATTTTTGCTCTTTAAATGTAATGCATGTTTCGTGAAGGTAACATTATGTAGGACAGCATCCAGAGCTAATTCCCTTCTATGTTCTCTATAATTTGTATTTTCTCAATCGTTTTTGTATTAACAGAAGTGAAGATGACATTATGTTATGCAGCATCCAGTGCTGATTCCCTACTATCTTCTCTATAATTTGGTATTTCCTTTAATGTTTTTGTGTTAACTAGTGTGAAGATGACATTATGTAATACAGCATCCAGTGCTAATTCCCTGCTATGTTCTGTATAATTTTGTATTTTTGATATTGTTTATGGCTTGTTCTGGTTCATATGTCTCCATTCTTTTGTCTTTAAAATAAAAAAAAATAAAAATAAAAAATAAAAGTAATGCATGTTTATTTAAAAGAATCAGTAACTATGAGAAAAATGTCAAGAAAGAATACCTTATTATGATCAATCAAGTATTTCTAATTTTTGCTCTTACAAACACTGTTGCGATAAATGGCTGAGAAATCTTTGTGTTACTTCAGTGATTAATTTCTTAGAGTCCCGGCAACAGAATTAATTGCATGATAATCTTTCTATGTATTCTCAAATTGCCATCCAGTAGAGTTGTGCTAATATATAGCCCTAACAACAGCATAAAAGAAAGGCCCGGAGCCAGGGATGTAGCTTAGCAACACAGAGCCTGCTTGGCAAGCACAAAGCATTGAGTTCAGTTCCTGGTACCAAGAAAAAAAAATGGCCCACCCATGAACGCACTGAATATGATCCTTCTTAGTATCTGCCAACTTGAAACATGAAGACTGAAATATTTTATTGGAGCTTAAGTTTGAGTGTTTCTGAATACTAGTGCATTTCAATAGTTTTCTTGATTTTTTACTTTCTTTGTGTCACACTAGCCTGGCTATTTTAAGTGGGGGCCCTATTGCTGGCTCTTGTCCTCATTTGTGATACAGGAGCGCAGTCCTTTAAACTGCTCCCAGGGATGTCTCACCTGAGAAGGAGCACAAGCCCTGCTGAAGACTATCTGGCAACTGCCATTTTCTTCTTTCTCACAAACTGACTTTCACTGGAGAAACCTACAGTCACTACAGCCTGAGAAACTGTGGAGGACTTCTATCATTAATTCAGATAACCACAGAGAAGCTTCCTCCCACTAAATAAGAGCACCTCCCTAGCACTCCACTCTTGATCCAGGCAAGTTTCCTCCTCCTTTAACTACTGTTGCCACTGTACAGAGTACTAGTTGGTCTACGTGAGAGGTGAGGAGCCTTCTCTTACTGCCAGTTGGGCATGGTAACACTGATGCAGCAAGTGAATTCGTTGAGAACGGCATTCACGAGACCAAAAGAGCAGGAACAAACAGAGCTTTATTGAGCTGGCTGATGGACAGTCTCTAACCAGGAACCAGAGAAGATGTCCATGCTGATCTGGGTCTCGCCTTCAGTTTAAGTACATTGGCAAGCACCAGGCATTGTGCTTTCGGTTTCCATCGTAACCATTTCCTCATTTTTGGGACTCTTACAAGAATGCATAAAGTTTACCACAGAGTTTACTTTACCCGGGAGGTCTGAGAGCTGAATTCCAAATGACCATTGCAGTTTAACCCTTAGCCTACTTCCCAATCTGTCCTGTTTCTTCTGTTCCCGTTTTATGACTGTTCTGCTTTAAGTAAATTGATAACTATCCAAGGGGGCTGGGGTGGTCAACCCAAGGCAGAAGGAAAGGTTTACTTAGCTCACAGTTTGTGGAGGTTTCAGTTCATACTTGGCTGGCTCCAAGGCAGGTGGCACAAGGCAGAGGGCAATGGTTCATTGTGGCAGAAGACAGCAAAAATTGGGGATCAACTATAGCTAAGTGAACACTATGATTTCTCCATTCAGAAAGTAGAGTCTCTCTTGCCCAATCAACCACCTCTGCTGGCCAGGCTGACACTGAGGCTCTGAAGCCAGAGATACAAAACTTCAGTGTTGCATAGTTATCTTGAACCATATAAATGAACAACGGCACGGAGCCCCTTTTAGCAAAACACTGACATTGTTGAGCCCCTCTGTATATATTCTATTAGGAATCTGACAGAAACCCCCAGGGAGATAGACAGACCTAATCATCTGAACAGCAAACACGATGCTCTGCATCTCCCTCTCCTCTCTGCTCTCCCGATGACTGCATGTTTGATGGTTTGTTTTCAGTTGTCTTCCTTCAAGTGAGTTCCCAGTTCTTCCTTCCAAGGCTTCTGAGCTTCACACAAACAATAATGGTTAATTCATTGCCCCACCGTGTATTTCTAAAGAATCCAAATGGAAACAGTTTAGGTGAATCCAGACACTTCTCCTCTTGAAAATTTCATGCACTTATGTTTTATGAATATATTGGTAATTTGAATTTTTAATTCTGTGAGTAGACTGCTGGTGTCTTTTCCCCATACTTTTAAGGTGGTGTAAATTTCATATTGATTTGGGAGAGCTAGACTTCTTGCCCCATCATACATTTTATCATCAACCATTTTTTTTTTTTTACAAAATCTTTGCAATAAACATTAGGGTTTTTGTGTATTTACATCTTTACCAGCCAATTTTCTAAGATTTTATTAATGTTAATAGTTATATTGAGGGATGTGCTAGTGCAAGGGGCTTGGGAGTGTTCTGGTTCAGAACCACTAGGACCTTGGGGAGAAGCTGACTATGCAGGAGGAACTGGGCTTTAGTACAGTTATGAGTAGAGCAAGGGTCTCACAGTGTAATTCAGTAGAGTCTTGGACTCACTATGTAAATCATGCTGGCCTCAAACTCTCAGTGATCTCCTATCTGAGCATCCTAAGTGCTGGGATTACAGGTGCGCACCACCAACCCTGGCTTAGGGTTATTTCTACACAATAATTTTATGGTTTCTTCACTGTGAGAAATGAAAGCAAAATTTTACAGTTAAATTTCCTACAGTGGAAATACTCTGCCTGAAATATGAAATAAATATGATAATATAAAATAGATAAAATAAATATGACTTTGTACTAACCAACTGTCTTGGTTACTTTTCTCTCATTGCTGAGACAAAATACCCAATGCTCATAATTAAAGAAGGAAAGGTTTACTTAGCTCACAGTTTGTGGAGGTTTCAGTTCATACTTGGCTGGCTCCAAGGCAGGTGGCACAAGGCAGAGGGCAATGGTTCATTGTGGCAGAAGACAGCAAAAGCAACAAGAGCAAAAGGGGAGGAGCAGAGCAAACTTCTTTTCCTCCTTCATTTGTATGCAGGGTACCTGTTCCTTTTTTTTTTTTTAATTTTATTTTAAAGACAAAAGAATGGAGACATATGAACCAGAAAAGCCATAAACAATACAGAAAATACAAAGTTATACAGAATATAGTAGGGAATTAGAACTGGATGTTGTATTACATAGTTATCTTCACATTAGTTAACACAAAAACATTAAAGGAAATACCAAATTATAGATAAGATAGT